>JAODAL010018673.1:0-74125 GCA_025379985.1 Phyllomedusa bahiana | reverse complement strand
TAGGCAGTTCTATAGTGTGTATTATTATTGACCCTTGGGGGGAGTTATATAGTGTGTATTATTATTGACCTCTGGGGGCAGTTATATAGTGTGTATTCTTATAAGCCCCTGGGGGCAGTTATATAGTGTGTATTCTTATAAGCCCCTGGGGGCAGTTATATAGTGTGTATTATTATTGACCCCTGGGGGCAGTTATATAGTGTGTATTATTATTGACCTCTGGGGGCAGTTATATAGTGTGTATTATTATTGACCTTGGGGGCAGTTATATAGTGTGTATTATTATTGACCCCTGGGGGCAGTTATATAGTGTGTATTTTGATAAGGACCAACTGGTGCAGGCTCTATGTGTGTCAGGGCAGATGAGCTGGGGGCACATGTTATTAGTGTATTCTTTTGGCCCAGGGGCGTTCACTATATCGTTCTTCTTATAGTCCTGTTTCTTGGTTTCATTTTTTAATTCAGCGTTTATCGGCTTTTGCTGGCCTGCAGTGACGAGCTGCTGAGGACAACAGGTCTGTAGCTATAGCAACCAGCGCTGACAGCCTATCAGGAGAGATCAAACAGGTCTGTAGCTATAGCAACCAGCGCTGACAGCCTATCAGGAGAGATCAAACAGGTCTGTTGCTATAGCGCCTCTCTAGGACTTGCACCACTCCATCCACAGCATGGTCAGCACCCCTGCAGGATCCAGTCACCTCTGTGCAGCCATAGCTTCTCTCTTGGTCTTGGCCCAGCACCATACTCAGGATCATCTTACCCATTGGGCACAATAGGCAGTTGTCAAGGGGCCCCACAAGCACAAGGGCCCAAGTGGTAAATGCGTGTCCTGCAAAACCAGAGTCCCTGGGTTGGCCCTACTTATTTTACGGCTTGTACTTTCCTAGGACATGCTAACAGTTAAAAATTATGTAGAGGTAGGAAGTTATTGGCTCCCTGCCATTCCAATTAGTCTAGTAGGCTGCACACTGCTTACAAAACATCAGCGGTGTGTGCTGATGTAGGTGGTGTCATGATCGGGGGGGGGGGGGGTGGGGGTTAGAGGCATGGTCTCAGGTGGTTTCACATTTAGGCACGGCTAGAGTCATTGCCAGGTGTAATGTCAAGTACTTGGGCAGGGCATACTGCAGTCCTATGCCAAGGGGTCCATAATGCGGGTAAAATGGGGCTGACCAAGATAAGTCAGCCCCACACACTGCTTACTCAGCACAGCACTACACTATGTTAGCCTAACAACATGCTCCGTTGGATCAGCACCATGCTCAGTCATCCCAGCACCATGCTCAGTCATCCCAGCACCATGCTCAGTCAGCTCAGCACCATGCTCAGCCAGCTCAGCACCATGCTCAGTAAGCTCAGCACCATGCTCAGTCAGCTCAGCACCATGCTCAGACAGCTCAGCACCATGCTCAGACAGCGCAGCACCATGCTCAGACAGCTCATCACCATGCTCACGCAGCTCAGCACCATGCTCAGCCAGCCCAGCACCATGCTCAGTCAGCCCAGCACCATGCTCAGTCAGCTCAGCACCATGCTCAGTCAGCCCAGCACCATGCTCAGTCAGCCTAGCACCATGCTCAGCAGCCATCACCATGATCAACCAGCACAGCACCATGATCAACCAGCCCAGCACCATGCTCAGTCAGCGCAGCACCATGCTCAGTCAGCTCAGCACCATGCTCAGTCAGCTCAGCACCATGATCAACCAGCCCAGCACCATGCTCAGTCAGCTCAACGCCATAATCAGCCAGCTCAGTACCATGCTCAGTCAGCGCAGCACCATGCTCAGTCAGCTCAGCACCATGCTCAGCCCGCCCAGCACCATGCTCAGCCCAGCACCAAGCTCAGCCAGCCCAGCACCATGCTCAGTCAGCCCAGCACCCTGCTCAGTCATCCCAGCACCATGCTCAGTCATCCCAGCACCATGCTCAGCCAGCTCAGCATCAGGCTCAGGCAGCCCAGCACCATGCTCAGTCAGCCAAGCACCATGCTCAGTCAGCTAAGCACCATGCTCAGCCAGCCCAGCACCATGCTCAGCCAGCTAAGCACCATGCTCAGCCAGCTCACTGCCATGCTCAGTCAGGTTAGCACCATGCTCAGCCAGCTCAGCACCATGCTCAGTCAGCACAGCACCATGCTCAGACAGCTCAGCACCATCCTCAGCCAGCACAGCACCATGCTCAGACCGCCCACCACCATGCACAGCCAGCCCAGCACAATGCTCAGTCAGCCCAGCCCCATGCTCAGTCAGCTCAGCGCCATGCTCAGTCAGCTCAGCACCAGCCTCAGGCAGCCCAGCACCATGCTCAGTCAGCTCAGCACCATGCTCAGTCAGCGCAGCACCATGCTCCGCCAGCTCAGCACCATGCTCAGCCCAGCACCATGCTCAGCCAGCCCAGCACTATGCTCAGCCACCCCAGCACCATGCTCAGCCACCCCAGCACAATGCTCAGCCCAGCACCATGCTCAGCCAGCCCATCACCATGCTCAGTCAGCTCAGCACCATGCTCAGTCAGCTCAGCACCATGCTCAGCCAGCCCAGCACCATGCTCAGCCACCCCAGCACAATGCTCAGCCACCCCAGCCCAATGCTCAGCCCAGCACCATGCTCAGTCAGCCCAGCATCATGCTCAGTCAGCTCAGCACCATGCTCAACACAGCACCATGCTCAGTCAGCCCAGCGCCATGCTCAGTCAGCTCAGCACCATGCCCAGTCAGCTCAGCACCATGCTCAGCCAGCCCAGCACCATGCTCAGACAGCCCAGCACCATGCTCAGCCAGCTCAGCACCATGCCCAGTCAGCCCAGCACCATGTCCAGTCAGCCCAGCACCATGCTCAGTCAGCTGAGCACCATGCTCAGTCAGCTCAGCACCATGCTCAGTCAGCTTAGCACCATGCTCAGCATGCTCAGCACCATGCTCAGTCAGCTCAGCACCATGCTCAGACAGCGCAGCACCATGCTCAGTCAGCACAGCACCATGCTCAGTAAGCTCAGCACCATGCTCAGTCAGCTCAGCACCATGCTTAGTCAGCCCAGCACCATGCTCACTCAGCTTAGCACCATGCTCAGTCAGCTAAGCACCATGCTCAGTCAGCTAAGCACCATGCTCAGCCAGCTCACTGCCATGCTCAGTCAGGTCAGCACCATGCTCAGTCAGCCCAGCACCATGCTCAGCCACCCCAGCACCATGCTCAGTCAGCTAAGCACCATGCTCAGCCAGCTCACTGCCATGCTCAGTCAGGTTAGCACCATGCTCAGTCAGCCCAGCACCATGCTCAGACAGCTCAGCACCATGCTCATTCAGCTCAGCACCATGCTCAGCCAGCCCAGCACCATGCTCAGTCAGCCCAGCACCATGCTCAGCCACCCCAGCACCATGCTCAGTCAGCCCAGCACCATGCTCAGTCAGCTCAGCACCATGCTCAGTCAGCCCCGCACCATTCTCAGCCAGCTAAGCACCTGGTTCAACTCAGCACCATGCTCAGTCAGCCCAGCACCATGATCATCAGCCAAGCACCATGCTCAGCCAGCTCAGCACCATGACCAGCAAGCCCAGCACCATGCTCAGCCAGCTCAGCACCATGCCCAGTCAGCTCAACACCATGCCCAGTCAGCTCAGCACCATGCTCAGACAGCACAGCACCATGCTCAGACAGCCCAGCACCAAGCTCAGACAGCCCAGCACCATGCTCAGTCCCAGCACCATGCTCAGCCCAGCACAATGCTCAGTCAGCTCAGCACCATGCTCAGTCAGCCCAGCACCATGCTCAGGCAGCGCAGCACCATGCTCAGGCAGCCCAGCACCATGCTCAGGCAGCCCAGCACCAGGCTCAGTAAGCCCAGCACCATGCTCAGCCCAGCACCATGCTCAGCCAGCCCAGCACCATGCTCAGTCAGCTCAGCACCATGCTCAGCCAGCTCAGCACCATGCTCAGTCTGCTCAGCTCCATGCTCAGTCAGCACAGCACCATGCTTTGTCAGCTAAGCACCATGATCAGTCAGCTCAGAACCATGCTCAGCCAGCCCAGCACCATGCTCAGCCAGCCCATCACCATGCTCAGTCTGCAAAGCACCATGCTCAGTAAGGTCAGCACCATGCTCAGTCTGCCCAGCACCATGCTCAGCCAGCCCAGCACCATGCTCAGCCAGCCCAGCACCATGCTCAGTCAGCCAGCCTATGCTCAGTCAGCCCAGCACCATGCTCAGCCAGCCCAGCACCATGCTCAGTCAGCACAGCACCATGCTCAGCCAGCTCAGCACCATGCTCATTCAGCCCAGCACCATGCTCAGTCAGCCCAGCACCATGCTCAGCCAGCTCAGCACCATGATCAGCTAGCTCAGCACCATGCTCAGCCAGCTCAGCACCATGCTCAATCAGCACAGCACCATGGTCAGGCAGCCCAGCACCATGCTCAGCCAGCTCAGCACCATGCTCAGTCAGCCCAGCACCATTCTCAGTCTGCCCAGCACCATGCTCAGTCAGCTCAGCACCATGCTCAGCCCGCCCAGCTCCATGCTCAGCCAGCCCAGCACCATGCTCAGCCAGCTCAGCACCATGCTCAGACAGCTCAGCACCATGCTCAGTCAGCTCAGCACCATGCTCAATCAGCTCAGCACCATGCTCAGCCACCCCAGCACCATGCTCAGTCAGCCCAGCACCATGCTCAGGCAGCCCAGCACCATGCTCAGTCAGCCCAGCACCATGCTCAGTCAGCCCAGCACCATGCTCAGCCAGCCCAGCACCATGCTCAGCCAACCCAGCTCCATGCTCAGCCAACCCAGCACCATGCTCAGTAAGCCCAGCACTATGCTCAGCCAGCTCAGCACCATGCCCAGTCAGCTCAGCACAATGCTCAGCCAGCTAAGCACCATGCTCAGCCAGCTCACTGCCATGCTCAGTCAGGTTAGCACCATGCCCAGTCAGCTCAGCACCATGCCCAGTCAGCCAAGCACCATGCTCAGTCTGCCCAGCACCATGCTCAGTCAGCGCAGCGCCCATAATCAGCCAGCTCAGAAACCCATGCTCAGCCAGCTCATCACCATGCTCAGTCATCCCAGCCCCATGCTCAGTCAGCCCAGCACCATGCTCAGCCAGCCCAGCACCATGCTCAGTCAGCTCAGCGCCATAATCAGCCAGCTCAGTACCATGCTCAGCCAGCTCATCACCATGCTCAGTCATCCCAGCACCATGCTCAGCCAACCCAGCACCATGCTCAGTCAGCCCAGCACCATGCTCAGCCAGCCCAACACCATGCTCAGTCAGCCCAGCACCATGCTCAGCCACCCCATCACCATGCTCAGTCAGCCCAGCACCATGCTCAGCCAGCCCAACACCATGCTCAGTCAGCCCAGCACCATGCTCAGTCAGCCCAGCACCATGCTCAGACAGCCCAGCACCATGCTCAGCCAGCCCAGCACCATGCTCAGTCAGCCCAGCACCATGCTCAGTCAGCTCAGCACCATGCTCAGTCAGCCCAGCACAGTGCTCAGCCCAGCACCATGCTCAGTCTGCTCAGCACCATGCTCAGCCAGCCCAGAACCAAGCACAGCCAGCCGAGCACCATGCTCAGACAGCCCAGCACCCTACTCAGCCAGCACCGCACCATGCTCATACAGCCCAGCACCATGCTCAGTCAGCCCAGCACCATGCTCAGTCAGCCCAGCACCATGCTCAGCCAGCTCAGCACCATGCTCAGTCAGCTCAGCACCATGCTCAGTCAGCCCAGCACCATGCTCAGCCAGCTCAGCACCATGCTCAGCCAGCTCAGCACCATGCTCAGTCAGCTCAGCACCATGCTCAGCCAGCCCAGCACCATGCTCAGTCAGCTCAGCACCATGCTCAGACAGCTCAGCGCCATGCTCAGCCAGCTCAGCACCATGCCCAGTCAGCTCAGCACCATGTCAGTCAGCCCAGCACCAAGATCAGTCAGCACAGATACATGCTCAGTCAGCCCAGCACCATGCTCAGTCAGCTCAGCACAATGCTCAGCCATCTCGTCAGCACCCATGCCCAGTCAGCCAAGCACCATGCTCAGTCTGCCCAGCACCATGCTCAGTCAGCTCAGCACCATAATCAGCCAGCTCAACACCATGCTCAGCCAGCCCAGCACCATGCTCAGTCATCCCAGCCCCATGCTCATCCAGCCCAGCCCCATGCTCATCCAGCCCAGCACCATGCTCAGCCAGCTCAGCGCCATGCTCAGCCAACTCAGTGCCATGCTCAGCCAGCTAAGCACCATGCTCACGCCGCAGCACCATGCTCAGTCTGCCCAGCACCATGCTCAGTCAGCTCAGCACCATGCTCAGTCAGCTCAGCACCATGCTCAGCCAGCCCCATGCACCATGCTCTAGTCAGCTCAGCACCATTGCTCAGCCAGCGCTCAGCACCATGCTACAGCCAGCTCAGGCACCATGCTCAGCCAGCTCAGCTCCACCATTCTCAGTCTGCCCAGCACCATGCTCAGTCTGCCCAGCACCATGCTCAGTCAGCTCAGCACCATGCTCAGCCAGCTCAGCACCCATGCTCAGACAGCTCAGCACCATGCTCAGCCAGCTCAGCACCATGCTCAGCCAGCTCAGCACCATGCTCAGCAGCTCAGCACCATGCACAGTCAGCTCAGCACCATGCTCAGTCAGCTCAGCACCATGCTCAGCCAGCTCAGTGCCATGCTCAGCCAGCTCAGCACCATGCACAGTCAGCTCAGCACCATGCCCAGTCAGCCCAGCACCATGCTCAGTCAGCTCAGCACCATGCTCAGCCAGCCCAGCGCCATGCTCAGCCAGCTCAGCGCCATGCTCAGCCAGCTCAGCGCCATGCTCAGCCAGCTCAGCGCCATGCTCAGCCAGCTCAGCGCCATGCTCAGCCAGCCCAGCGCCATGCTCAGCCAGCTCAGCCACTGCTCAGCCAGCTCCAGCACCATGCCAGCCAGCTCAGTGCCATGCTCAGCCAGCTCAGCCATGCTCAGCCAGCTCATCGCCATGCTCAGCCAGCTCAGCACCATGCTCAGCCAGCCTCAGCACCGATGCTCAGTGCCAGCTCAGTGCCATGCTCAGCCAGCTCAGCGCCATGCTCAGCCAGCTCAGCACCATGCTCAGTCAGCTCAGCACCATGCTCAGTCAGCTCAGCACCATGCTCAGCCAGCTCAGCTCCATGCTCAGCCAGCTCAGCACCATGCTCAGCCAGCTCAGCACTATGCTCAGTCATGCTCAGGCCATGCCAGTCAGCTCAGCACCATGCTCAGCCAGCTCCAGCACCATGCTCAGCCAGCCCACCACCATGCTCAGTCAGCTCAATGCCATGCTCAGTCAGCTCAGCACCATGCTCAGTCAGCTCAGCACCATGCTCAGTCAGCTCAGCACCATGCTCAGTCTGCTCAGTACCATGCTCAGTCAGCTCAATGCCATGCTCAGTCAGCTCAGCACCGCCATGCTCTAGTCAGCTCAGCGCCATGCTCAGCCAGCTCAGTGCCATGCTCAGCCAGCTCAGCATCATGCTCAGCCAGCTCAGCGCCATGCTTTGTCAGGTTAGCACCATGTTCAGTCAGCCCAGCACCATGCTCAGCCAGCTCAGCACCATGCTCAGCCAGCTCAGCACCATGCTCAGCCAGCTCACTGCCATGCTCAGTCAGCTCAGCACCATGCTCAGCCAATTCAGCGCCATGCTCAGTCAGCCCAGCGCCATGCTCAGTCAGCCCAGCACCATGCTTTGTCAGCATAGCACACATGTTCCAGTCAGCTCAGAACCATGCTCAGCCAGCTCAGCTCCATGCTCAGCCAGCCCAGCACCATGCTCAGCCAGCCCAGCACCATGCTCAGCCCAGCACCATGCTCAGCCAGCTCAGCACCATGCTCAGTCTGCCCAGCACCATTCTCTGTCTGCACAGCACCATGCTCAGTTAGCTCAGCACCATGCTCAGTCTGCCCAGCACCATGCTCAGTTGGCCCAGTACAATGGCATGCCTGGAGGGACAGTCCCTATTTCTAACCCAGGTTCCTCTGTCCCTCTTAGTTCTATTAATGTCCCTCTTTTTCATTTAGGAAACAGATTTGCGTCAATAAACTGACTATTTTGTTTTAAAAAGTATCTGATTGCTTCCTCTGTATTTTACATAACAGCTTACTTAATATTTCATTATTAGATACAATGCAATTCTGAAAATGTCTCCCTTCTAAAAAGTTGGCATGTATGTGTTTGGGCGTGGTTGGAGGCGTGGTGTGATGTCATGTGTTTGAGCGTGGTTAGGGGCGTGGCCTGACGTGTCCCTCTTTGCAATCTCTAAAAGTTGGGAGATACGCGATGGTCACCCGGCTCACTAGCAAGCTCTGCGCCTTCATGGATCCGTGTGAGATGTTGGCATGCCACCTTTCATGGGCCCTCGGGTTTACTTAGTGACAGCGTCATCTCACCCTGCCAATACTAGTGCTGCATTGAAGGAGGACAGCTGTGCGGGGACGTACAATGCAGCCCTGGTACAAGTCTCCTTGTTCATTGACTGCTACTCATGCAGCGAGGTCAGAGTCAGGTAAACCAGAAATATCTGTGTCATTTCACATGAGCAACACTTTGTCAGAAGAACAATGGATGCACAAACCTGAGAAAACAGGGAGGAGGTGGCAGCCGACACAGGACACGGTATAACCTGCCTGTTCGTGCCTTCAAAGCTGGGATCACCTCTTGTGCCCATACAAATTGTACAGGTGATATACTACTGGCCACTATACCTACGACCGGACTCCTGCTGCCTCCTATCCCTTCCTTTTATACTGGTTCCTTTACCTTTTTGGCACCACCACATAACTAATAGGCTTGGAATGTGCAGAAGCTGAGACTTCACTCTTCCACCCATCTTGTCTGTCCTCTAGAAGTACCCCATTCTCAGTTTCGAGTAACCAATGGTATCGGAAGGGGGAGTACGGAGGGGAAGATGAAAAGAAAGACTATTACCCAAGCTTGGACTTCCCACAGGGAAGACTGTGCAGTATCTGTAGGGTGGGTCCCCAGAATCCACTTCACTGGTAGCTCTAAGAAATAAACTCCACTGGTGGGCCCCAAGAATCCTCTCCACTGGTGGCCCCAAGAATCCTCTCCACTGGTGGCCCCAAGAATCCTCTCCACTGGTGCCACCAAGAGTAATTTCCACTGGTGGCCCCAAGAGTCATCTCCACTGGTGGCCCCAATAATCATCTCCACTGGTGGGCACCAATAATCAACTCCACTGGTGGGCCCCAGGAATCAACTCCACTGGTGGCCCCAATAATCAATTCCACTGGTGGGCCCCAATAATCATCTCCACTGGTGGCCCCAAGAATCAACTCTACTGTTGGACCCCAAGAATCAACTCCACTGGTGGCCCCAAGAATCACCTCCACTGGTGGCCCCAAGAATCAACTCCACTGGTGGCCCCAAGAATAAACTCTACTGGTTTCCCCAAGGATCACCTCCACTGGTGGCCCCAAGAATCAACTCCACTTTTGGAACCAAGAATCAACTCCACTGGTCGGCCCTAAGAACCAACTCCACTGGTGGCCTCTAAGAATTCTCTCCACTGGTGGGTCCCAAGAATCATCTCCATTGGTTGGTCCCAAGAATCATCTCCACTGGTGGTCCCAAGAATCAACTACACTGATGGAGACTCCTGAACCAGCTCCACTGGTGGGCTCCAATAATCATTTCCACTGGTAGCCACAAGAATCAACTCCACTGGTGGGTCCCAAGAATCACCTCCACTGGTGGCCCAAGAATCAACTCCACTGGTCTCCCCAAGAATCATCTCCACTGGTGGAGCCCAAGAATCAACTCCAATGGTGGCCCCAAGAATTATCTCCACTGGTGGGCCCAAGAATCCACTCTACTGGTGGCCTCAAGAATCAACTCCACTGGTGGGTCCCAAGAATCAACTCCACTGGTGGGCCCAAGAATCCACTCCACTGGTGTCCCCAAGAATTATCTCCACTGGTGGGCCCAAGAATCCACTCTACTGGTGGCCCCAAGAATCATCTCCTCTGGTGGCCCCAAGAATCAGCTACACTGTTGTGCACAAGAATCAGCTCCACTGGTGGCCCCAAGAATCATCTCCATTGATGGCCCCAAAATCCACTCCACTGGTGGCCCCAAGAATCAACTCCACTGGTGGATCCCAAGAATAATTTCCATTGGTGGGCCCCAGCAATCCACACCACTGGTGGCCCCAAGAATCATCTCCACTGGTGGCCCCAAGAATCAACTCCACTGGTGGGTCCCAAGAATCATCTCCATTGGTGGGCCCAAGAATCCACTCAACTGGTGAGCCCCAAGAATCACCTCCACTGTTGGTCCCCAGAATCCACTCCACTGGTGGGCCACAAGAATCATCTCACTGGTGGCCCCAAGAACTCACCTACTGGTGGGGCCCCAAAATCACTCCACTGGTGAGCCCCAAGAATCACCTCCACTGTTGGCCCCAAGAATCACCTCCACTGTTTGCCCCAAGAATCATCTCCACTGGTTGGCCCCAAGAATCATCTCCACTGGTGGGCCTCAAGAATCAGCCTTACTGGTGGGCCCCAATAATCAACTCCACTGGTGGCCCCAAGAATCATCTCCACTGGTGGCCCCAAGAATCATCTCCACTGGTGGCCCCAAGAATCATCACCACTGGTGGGCCCAAGAATCAGCTCACTATGGGTGGGCGCCAAGGATCAAATCTCACTGTGGCCTAAGAATCATATCAGACTGGGGGGGCCACAAGAAATCCTGCCAAAGATGGTGGCCCCCAGTTAATAAACAATTCTGCACAGGGGTGGCCCAGAGATATACACCACTGGTTGGCACCCAAGAATCAAACTCCACTGGTGGCCCAAGAATCAACTCCACTGGTGGCCCCAAGAATCAGCTCCACTGGTTTGCCTCTTGAATCAGCTTCACTAATTCAAATGAAGGTGAAGGGCGCAAGGGCAAATACCTGATGGTATGTAAGAACATATCTAGAGTACAGGGGGGGCACTTTTAAAAATGCCTGAGACCAAAAAGTATGGGGGCCCCCAGCTTAATAAACCAATTGACTAGGAAAACAAAGGGGTGCACCAGGGGTGGGAGTCTATGATGAGCAGCCGCACCTGTCTGGTTTGGGGCACATGTCTTCTTAGGCACTGCAGAAGCCCCTGCCAGCTCCAAATGAGCTTGTGCTCAATGGATTCCAGCACTGTGTAAGTTCTTCGGCCAGAGACACTATTTTGGGGGGTGGAGGAGGTCTCTTCTTCCCCCTAAGTTGAAATCTACTCTGGGTAATGAGATCCTGATGGCGACTTTCAGACACGTGTTCGGGTTGTGTTTCCTTTCTTCTTTTTAAAAAAGTAAATGTGAACAACATGTTCAACAACACCGGAAATGTACTGTGCATCATGAGGGGCGGGGGGCGGGTGGGGAGCGTCCGTCTTGGCCGTTCGTTCATGCCCCATAGGGTGCCAAGGGGAGTGTGGAGGGGTGTGGGGCTCCGTCATTATCTCTATGCGGCTCCGGGGGACAGCGAGGCAGCCCAGCAAAACACACTGTGCATGCGCTTATTGCTATAGTTAGGATTAAAATAAAGCTTCCAAATTCGAGCTTCTGCAACTCGGTCCCCCCCCCAAAAAAAAAAATTTGTGAGGTTATTGCAACAACCAACTAGTCCCCTCACCCCCTCATGTGTTATCTCCTCATAGTCCTATACCCGATAGCTGGCATCCCAAAACGACAGGCCCTCCAGCAATGTGGAAACAACAACTCCATCATTGTAATATATCTATAATAGTCCCACCCGAAAGAAAAAAAATTTCCCCAACACTAGAGGGCCGACATTAAATTGGATTGAATGCCCTTTGATGGTATTGCATAGTCTGTAACCTCCCACCCTGGAGAGACATAGCTCTGCATAGGAGCTGCATACACAAAACGGGGGGGAGGATTTTAATCAAAATTATTGGGTTATTTTGCATTTGACTGGTGCTAAGGAAAACCCAATCTGCATAGGGGCTATTATTTATCATGATAATGGAAGATATGATTGCATTCAGGGGTGTTTTTTATGGGCCCCACCACATAATGAAGGAAGAACAGCTGCATGCGTACCATGATTAAGGGTGTCTCACTCACTAATTCGTCCTGTTTTCTGGTTTATTTTGAATTCGGCCGTGTTTATGGCTTCCAAAGGCGCAGTAAAAGCCGCTGTAGTATAGCGACACTGGCGCCTAAAAAGACATTTGAACAAGGTCGGTAGGCAAAGTAACCAGGTGGCAGCACAACGAGGAGATGTAAAGGTCTGTACCTTGTAATCCTTGGCACTCTATCAGGAGAGAAGACAGGTCTGTGCATAGCGCCATGCACAGCCACAGGAGAGGATTTTACAGGTCTGAGCAATTATACAGTTGCTTGCACTATCGGAGAAGCAAAAGGACTTTAACTATGCTGAGGGGGCCACATGAATCAGATACTGGAGGAAAGTTATCAATGGCATTCAGGGGTGTATTTATGGGCCCCACCACATAATGACAGGCAAGAAACAGCTGCATGCGTAGCCATGATTAAAGGGGTTGTCTCACTACATTTATTCGTCCTGTTTTCTTGGTTTCATTTTGAATTCCGGGGCGTGTTTACTGGCTTCCCGCTAGGCTGCAGTAAAAGGGCCCGGCTGTATTATAGCGACCAGTTGCTGGCAGCCTATCAGGGAGAGATGGAAAAGGTCTGTAGCTATAGTAACCAGTGCTGGCAGCTATCAGGAGAGATGGAACAGGTCTGTAGCTATAGTAACCAGGCTGGCAGCCTTATCCCGGAGAGATGGAACAGGTCTGTAGCTATAGTGACCAGTGCCGTCAGCCTATCAGGAGAGATCGAACAGGACTGTAGCTATAGCGACCAGTGCCATCAGCCTATCAGGAGAGATTGAACAGGCTGTAGCTATAGCAACCAGTGCTGGCAGCCTATCAGGAGAGATCAAACAGGTCTTTAGCTATAGCTGATGCAGCCCATACAAGTGGGGATATCTAGGAATAGGTAGGACACTGTTAATGGACACAGATTGCAAAGTGACTTGTTTTTACAAGATTTTTAACATAAAAAGCAGCAGCGATCCTTGTAGTGAGACGACCCCTTTCAGGTGTACATAATAATGCCATATACCAGAGAACCCATATAGTAGTGCTAGATAGCAGAAAGCCACCAACTTGTTATCTCCTCCTTAGTGGGCCCCTCAGCCTTGGGCCCCCCTGCCCACCTTCATTGCTATAGTTCTGCCCATTCTAGATGTGTTATTGGATAAAATGAATGCAGCAGGAGGATGTTACGTAACTATCAGTCACTATTCACCCATTTCTTGCCCCATTGAGGGATGTATAATACCCTTAGTAGAGCCAGTATAAGTGCCAACCATGCACAGGGCTATAACCAAATTATAGAGGACCCAATAGCGAAATAAAATTGGCCCCCACACTTAATGATAGGAAACCAAAACCTCAGCAAAAGTAGCTATAAATAAAGGGAGACATAATACTGCTATATACTATATTATAGTAGTACTATATTATAGAGCGGCTCTTCAACCTTACGGCCCCACAGCTGATGCCATGGCTGTAGTAACGCTGATTAGATGTGTTACTGGATAGAATGAATGCAGCAGGAGGAAGATACTTGACTTTGGGTTATCACTGTTATCACCCTTTTCTTGCACAATTGGGAGATGTATAATATTCATGTTAGAGCCAGAATAGGTGACAACCATGTATAGAGGTGTAACTAGAATTCATAGGGCCCATAACAAAATCAAATGGGCCCCCAGCACCTAATGATAGAAAACTGACCTGTCAGCAACAGTAGCAATAAAGGTATAAATAATACCGCCATATACTGTATTATAGTAGTGCTGGATAAAAAGCCACATACTTGTTATTTCCTATAAAACAAAATACAATGTTCTTGCACCTGAGTGTGCCCCTTAACCTTAGGGCCCCACAGTGGCTGCCATGGCTGTTATGGTTATAGTAATTAGATAAAATTGATGCAGCTGGAGGAAGATACATGACTCTTGTTATTCCTGTTAGAGCCAGTATAGGTGACAACCATGTATAGAGGTGTAACTAGAATTCATAGGGCCCCATAACAAAATCAAATGTGCCCTCAGCACCTAATGATAGGAAACTGAAATGTCAGCAAAAGTAGCAATAAAGGTATAAATAATACCGCCATATACTATATTACAGTAGTGCCCGATAGAAAGCCACATCCTTGTTATTTCCTATAAAACAATACAATGCTCTTGCTCCTGAGTGGGCCCCTCAACCTTAGGGCCCCATAGTGGCTACCATGGCTGCTATGGTTATAGTTATTAGATGAAATAAATGCAACTGGAGGAAGATACATGACTCTTGGTTATTATTATTCACCCATTTCTTGTGCCATTGAGGGATGCATTATATCCATGATGCCAACCATGCACAGAGGTGTAACTCGAATTCATAGGGCCCCATAACAAAATAAAATGGGCCCCCAGCACCCAATGACAGGAATCTGAAATGTCAGCAAAAGTAGCAATAAAGGTATAAATAATACCGCCATATACCATATTATAGTAGTGCTGGATAGAAAGCCACATACTGTACTTGTTATTTCCTATAAAAATACAATTTTCTTACACCTGAATGGGCCCCTCAACCTTAGGGCCCCATAGTGGCTGTTATGGTTATAGTTATTAGATAAAATAAATGCAGCTGGAGGAAGATACATGACTCTTGGTTATTACTATTCACCCATTTTGGGTGCCATTGAGGGATGCATAATATCCACGGTGCCAACCATGCACAGAGGTGTAACTCGAATTCATAGGCATATGCACATTAGGAGGATCAGCTCACCTTACGTCCTGGCCCATCTCACTTTGCTAAAGGACCCTATAAATACACCCCTGAATACATATCATATACTCTGCCAGTATCAGTGAATCACGGTGGGGAGTGAAACTTGACCTCCAATATCCAGGGAATATACGGAAAACACCAACTCCAACCAGGGCTGGGACAATGTAATTTGGTGCCCTATGTAAATAAGGCACAAAGCGCCCCCCAAATAGAAAATTCAGCCCTAGGTGCCCTAGGAAGTTGCCTAACTTCGTCTACCCATCGTCCTGGCCCTGACTCCAACATCCAGACAGTGATAAAAAAAATTCTTCTTTTATTTTTTCACCAATAAAATCCAATCCTTGGGGCACACACCATATATCCCAAGCAGTGCTGGATACCCCGCTGACGCGTTTCGGCTCTAACTGGAGGTAGCTTGTGTTTTTCGTAGATTCCCTAGAACAAAATAAAATGAGGAAACTACAACAGCAACAAAAGTAGCAATAAATAGAGCAATAAATAACACCGCCACATACTGTGTTATAGTAGTGCTAGATAGAAAACCACCAACTTCTTATTTCCTGCAAAAAAAAAGGTGCCATCTTCTTGTACCCGTTTGGGCCCCTCAGCCTCAGGGCCCCATAGCGGCTGCTGTTGCTAGATTTCTGACCATCCACATAGCCGGTGCCTATAGGAGTTTATGATGTATAAGGGAGCGCTTCATGTGTGCGGAACCCGCTCATTAAAATATCCAAAGCAAACAATGAGCTGCTCACCAGGTTTAATGATAATTTATTGCAGGATTGACATTTTGCTCCTCGGATCAGACCTCTCCCTGGAGAATCCGGCATAAATTAGCGCAATAGTAAAGTCCTTTATTAAGTCTATAGAAGATAAAAATAGAGAGGATGGAGGGAAGGAGGGATGGAGGGAGGAATGGAGGGAGTGAGGAATGGAGGGAAGGAGGGATGGAGGGAAGGAGGGATGGAGGGAGGAGGGAGGGAGTGAGGAATGGAGGGACTGAGGTATGGAGGGAAGGAGGGATGGAGGGAGGGATGGAGGGAGGGGAATGGAAACTGGAGGGAGGAATGAAAGGGGGGAGGTGGAGGGAAGGAGGGATGGAGGGAGTGAGGAATGGAGGGAAGGAGGGATGGAGGGAGGAATGGAGGGGGAAGGGGAAAGGGGGAAAGGAGGAGAAGGAGGAATGGAGGGAGGATATGAGGAGGGAAGGAGGAATGGAGGGATGGGAATGGAGGGAAGGAGGGATGGAGGGAGGGAGGAATGGAGGGAGGGAGGGAAGGAGGGATGGAGGGAGGGATGGAGGGAGGAATGGAGTGAGGGAGTAATGGAGGGAGGGATGGAGGGAGGGAGGAATGGAGTGAGGGAGGCGGCGGCTCAGTGCCATCGGATGCTTGATGTTTTTCTAGTATTATTTTCTGCTGAATATTTTTTTAATATATTTTTTAATTATTGATCCAAAAGTTTCAGCAGCTGAAACCTAAAGCGCTGAGATCTCCCCGGGCCCAGCTCTCCTTAATGCAGGTGTTCTGGTTTCAAATATTTAAAGACCTGTGACCTCTCCCGACCGTTCTGTTTTAGTATTCGAAAATTGTCCTCGGCACTCGTAATTGTAAAACGGGTGCAAGCCCAAAAAAAATTTCTAAAATAAAAAGAGACAATAGGCCGCCCTCATAAAGTTGCTCCAAACTTCCATCAAAATTTTATTGTTTTGTTTATTGGCAACATATTTATTCAGCCGACTTCATTATCACAATCAGAAACTCTTTCACTGACATCAGATTCGAATATAGTGCGTTTCGGTCTTTAATGAGACCTCAACAGAATCTTCTTTATATACTTTTTTTCTTGTTCACCTCTTGTTACATCTTATGAGACTGTTCTGTATGCACCTCCATGAATGAAGCCAACACTATTTTAGTAAATCCTTGGTTCCCTGTGATATAACAATCCTGCAGCCTCTTCTCTTATATCTCTGGATTGTGCTGTTCCTCTGTTGTTCCTCCTGGAAATGTACAACTGAATCTGTCAGTTGGGTGTTACCATTCCCGTTGTCAGAGTGGTGTGACACTGCCCACACCCTTTCAGACTGTGCAGGGACACACCCCTAATTAGTAACACCCATATGACAGATTGGAGCTTAGGGCAACATGTATGAATTCCAATGCGTATTTTTTTTTATACTTGGCGCCGACAACCCAGTTCTATATAAATATAGAAGAGTGTCGAATACGACAGTATGAAGATTTTTGCCGCATTACATAGAGCTTAATGCGCCAAACTTCTCTCAAAGTTCGGCGCATTACACGCTATGCCCATACTAAGTTTGGCGCATTAAGCTCTATGCAGTGCGCCAAACTTTGTATGGGCATAGAGTGTAATGCGCCAAACTTTGTATGGGCATAGAGTGTAATGCGCCAAACTTTGAGAGACGTATGAAGGAAGGCGCTTCGAAGTGAATTATTGCATTCATTATATTCAGTGTATAAAAGTGGATTTTGTGCGATTAAAAATGGTGTCTAAAGTTCATTGAGCTGATTGTGTTTTTGGCACATAATGAAACTTTGGTGCATTAGTAATGCTCCAAACATGTGTAAAGGCTAAAGATAGACTGGAAATAAGAGAAGTCATTAGAATAGCATGTCAGTGATAGAAACTATGGGACTGATCCTGCTTGGTGAACCACAAGTCCCAGCAATACCTGTGCTGTGCCGGCTCTTGTATGTAGAATAAAGGGTGAGAGCAGCAAAAATACATTTCAAATTTAATGTAGTTTGAATTTTAAAAAATCTGAATATCACCATCAGTGGTTATTTAATTTAAAACTAGTTTTAGATTCTATTTAATTTGATTACATTTTATAGGAGATATTTTTATATTATTTTATATGATAACATTTTTTATTAAATATAAATAATGTAATTTTCTATAGTTTGATAATTATCATAAATTACTTTTTATTATTGCACTGGTGGAAGGTGAGAAATAAGGGACATTTTGAAATGTATTTTGCTGCTCTCACCTTTTATTCTACATACAGCACAGGTATTGCTGGGAGCTGTGGTCCTCCAAGCAGGATCACTCCCATAGTTTCTATCACTGACTGAGAGCTTGAAATAGAGCATGACCAGGTACAACGGCGGGCAACAAAAATAATAAAAGGACTGGGTGGACTACAGTACCCAGAAAGATTGGGGTTATTTAGTTTAGAGAAAAGACGGCTTCGGGGGGACATAATAAATATGTTTAAATACATCAAAGGTCAATATAGAGATCTCTCCCAAGATTTATTTATACCCAGGGCTGTATCTAGAACACGGGGTCGTCCTCTACGTCTTGAGGAACGAAAGTTTCTACATAAACATAGAAAGAGATTCTTTACTGTTAGAGCAGTGCGACTGTGGAACTCTCTGCCAGAGGGACTGGTCATGGTGAATTCACTGACGGAGTTGAAAAAGGGTTTGGATGCATTTCTGGAGCGTAATAATATAACAAGTTATAGTGACTAGGATTCAGGAGAGGGGTCATTGATCCAGGGATTTTTCCGATTGCCAGATTGGAGTCGGGAAGGAATTTTTCCCTAAAATGAGGACAATTGGCTTCTACCTCATTGGGGTTTTCTGCCTTCCTCTAGATCAACACCTTAGCACAACAGGCTGAACTGGATGGACGTCTCGTCTTTTTTCGGCCTACAAATTATGAAACTATGACATGCTATTCTGATGACTTCTCTTTTATTTCCAGCCTATTTGTAGCCTTTACACATGTTTGGCGCATTACATAGAGCTTAATGCGCCAAACTTTGTATGGGCATAGAGTGTAATGGGCTGAACTTTGAGAGAAGTTTGGCGCCGTAAGCTCTATTTAATGCGCCAAAAATCTTCATACTGTCGTATTCTACACTCTTCTATATCTACTTAGAACTGTGGTGTCGGCGCCAAATAAAAAAAAATACGCATTTGAATTCATACATGTCGCCCTTAATTTTTAGGAGGAATAACAGGGGAACTATACAAGTACCTACTGTCTTATGAAGGAAAAAGAGGACCTGATAATGCCTCTTAGTAAATCCTTGTGTTCCCTGTGATATAACAATCCTGGAGCCTCTTCTCTTATATCTCTGTTTTATGCTGATCCACTGTTATTCCTCCTGGAAATGTATTACTGAATCTGTCAGCTGGGTGTTCCCATTCCAGTTGTCAGAGGGGTGTGTCCCTGACCATGACTGTCAGCACTGATTGGGCAATGTCAGACTGTGCAGGGAAACACCCCCAATTGTTAACACCCATATAACAGATCGGAGATGAATTTTTAGGAGGAATAACAGGGGACCCATACAAGTCACTACTGTCTTATGAGGGTTAAAGAGGACCTGATAATGCCTCTTAGTAAATCCTTGTGCTCCCTGTGAAATAATAATTCCGTACCATCTTCTCCTATATCTCTGTGTTGTGCTGTTCCTCTGTTATTCCTCCTGGAAATTTATCCCTGAATCTGTCAGCTGGGTGTTACCATTCCAGTTGTCAGAGGGGTGTGTCCCTGACCATGACTGTCAGCACTGATTGGACAATGTCAGACTGTGCAGGGAAACACCCCCAATTATTAATGCCCAGATGACAGATTGGAACATAATTTTTGGGAGGAATAACAGAGGACCCATACAAGTCACTACTGTCGTATAATGGTTAAAGAGGACCTGTGACCTCTCCTGACAGATCTGTGTTAGTATATACTGTATTCCATATGAAGTAACAGTTCTAGAGCATCTTCTCTGTGTTGTGCTGTTCCTCTGTTACTCCTCCTAGAAATTTATAACTGAATCTGTCAGCTGGGTGTTACTAGTTGGGGCGTGTCCCTGCACACCGTGACTGTCAGCACTGATTAGACAATGTTGTGCTGTGCAAGTACATACCCCGCCTGGTAACGCCCAGCTGACAGATTCAGTTATAAATTTCTAGGAGGAGTAACAGAGGAACAGCACAACACAGAAATATAAGAGAAGATACTGTTTCAGTAAATCCTTGTGTTCCCTGTGAAATAACAATTTTGGAGCCTCTTCTCCTATATCTCTGTGCTGTTCCTCTGTTATTCCTCCTGGAAATGTGATCTGCATCTGTCAGCTGGGTGTTACTGTGGGGGCGTGTCCCTGCACACCATGACTGTCCGCACTGATTGGACAATGTCATACTGTGCAGGGACACGCCTCCAATTGGTCACACCCAGTTGACAGATTTGTAATGAATTTCTAGGAGGACTATATAACATAGAGATCTAAGGGAAGAGGCTCCAGAATTATTATTTCATGGGGAACACAAGGATTTACTAAAACAGCCACCTGCCTTGGTTCAAGGTCATCAGTCTATTCACGGTTAGCAGAGGCTACTCTGGGAGTGATGACCAGAGGATTTTCTGTGATAGTCATTACCTCCTTATGAGGGTTGAAGAGGACCCATGACCCCTCCTGACAGGTCTGTGTCAGTAAATCCTTGTGTTCCCTGTGACAAAACAATCCTGGAGCCTCTTCTCTTCTATCTCTGGGCTGTGCTGTTCCTCTGTTGTTCCTCCTGGAAATGCATTACTGTTATCAATTGAGGGGCGGCTCTGCACATATTGACTGTGGGCACTGATTGGACAATGTCAGACTGTGCAGGACACGCCCCCTCTTCGTAACACCCAGTTGACAGATTGGTAGTGATTTTTAGGAGGAATAACATGACAACCAGATAACATAGAGATCAAAGGGGAGAGGCTCCAGAATTGTTATTTCATGGGGAACACAAAGATTTACTAACAGACCTGTCAGGAGGGGTCACAGGTCCCATTTTTTCAGTGTTCTAATTGAAATAAATTGAATTAAAGAAATCCAATCATCCCCCAATTAGAGTAACCCAGTAATTACATTACATTAGTTACAAGTCTGAAGCAATCTAAAGTTATACTGTATATCTGAGTCCTCTCTCACCATAGGACCCACACTATGCAGTAGTGGGCAGCTGGCGCCTGATACTTAATAGAAGATATTGCAGCTAAATAGCTCTATATCCTAAATGATCAAAAGATCAATTTATTTGGGATAACATAAAAGGATAAAATCACATTGGCCTCATGAAAACAAAATATGATAGGGGAAGGAGGGAGGAGCTACGCATTTCACCGCCAGCACCTGCCCAGTTTCCTCAGACTCATATGGATCCTTTGCCCCGTAACTGTCTTTTTAAACCTACAAAAAGTAGGAGGGGTTACAGAGATGACATTAACATAATTTAGCATAAAGCGATAAAAAAATATTTAAAATGAACTCGCAGTCTTACTTATACAAATAATATAATTATACATATAATTTGAAAAACTACACAGTATGGAGCAATGAAACAGCTATTGTTAAAGGGGTTGTCTCACCATAATGTTTCACAGAGCAGCTTTCCTTCACACATCCTGTCTCTTTTGGTCAAGCTGTGGGTGATTAGCAGATCAGCTCAGCATTCGGCTAATTATCCTGACATGAGAGCAGGAGATGTTTATCTAAAGTGCAGAAAAGATTTAGAGCTAAAGTAGACAAAAGTAACTAGTCTGTTTTTTGATTACACTCAGGCTCTCAGCTGCCATCAATTACGTGAACCAACCTGTGGGATGTGTGTCATCCCTGCTATCATAAAAGAAAAACAGCAGGGGAGAGCAGGCAGAGAGGTTGGTAACCTAGAGTAACCGAGAGTGCACTCAGAGCTGATAAAATCTCTTTATCTCCTCAACAAAGAAAAATAAAGATCCTCTTTCACAGGGAACTCAATTCTAAGAAAGAGGGGCCCCGGTTATCTAGTTCCAGAAGGCTACGGGAATACATGGGGCCATTAGAATCAGTTAGGCATCACGATGTTTCACCTGTATAAGAGGTGCATTTGCATTTTCATCTGACTCTTCATCCTGGAATAGGGTCTTGCTTCTACAGATCGGACCCCCTCCCATATGTCCAATGGAGAGGTCAGCAAAGCTCAACCAAAATTGTGTGACAATACATGGAATTATTGTATCACAAAATGTATTTGCAACTAAATGTCAAAGAGAGTGAAGGTCCCAGTTATCCTGTAACCAGAGACCATCCCCGCTCCACCTGATGATTTGTCAATGACTGGGGAAGCCATTCATAGAGGAGGTAACTGTTATGCATGACAGGGATCCTCCTACCATTTTATCCTCTCCTGGTTACTAAATCAGATGAGGTTGTTGCTATGCAACTGCCTCAAACAACTCTCTGGACTGATCAGCTGACCATGCATCACATGTGAGCTAGATTATTTGGGAGTGGTTGATGGCTTTCCCTCTATAAAGCTGAGCTTTACTTGGTGGATGGTTGCTGTCTATACTGGCAGCTGAGAGATTGTGTCCTGTGAGCTTGTTGCATTCAGTCCTGTTTTGGTTACTTAACTGTTCCAGGTTATTAGAACCCTGTTTGTCTTTAGTTCTTTGTTGCTTTTCCTCTGCTCTTTGTCGGTCTTGCAGTGTGCTCTATTCCCGAGTTCTCTTTGGTGGTTCTTTGCAGTTTTGGTTAGGGTCAGTATAGCACAGGAGATTTGTAGGGATATCATAAGGGGTAAACTAGGCCCAGTAGGGTTTGGTGTCAGAATAGCGCTGGACATTAGTAGGAATATTGTCAGGGGTAGGATGGGGCCTATGGGTTCGGATATTAAGGTCAACATACTGAAAGACATTGGTAGGGATATGGTCAGTGGTAGGATAGGGTGAGGAGGTTCTGGTGTAGGGTCAGCATAGTGCAGGACATTGGTAGGGATATAGCCAGGGGTAGAATAGGGCTGGGGGGGGTTAATGTTATGGTCAGCATGATGCGGGACATTGGTAGGGATATAGCCAGGGGTAGGATGGGACCAGTGGGATCTTATATTAAGGTCAATATAGTGCAGGACAATGATAGGGATATTGTCAAGGGTAGAATAGAACCAGTGGAATCTGGTATCAGGGTCAGCATGATGCGGGACATTGGTAGGGATGTTTTCAGGGGTAAAATAGGGCAAAGGGCCAGTGGGGTCTGATGTTAGGATCAACATAGTGAAGGACGTTGCATGCAATAGGAAACCAAAAGAAAAGAAAGCAGAGACGTCGCTCTAATCGTGAAATAAATCCTCAAAAGTACAGAATCGTGAAGTACATCCTCAAAAAATTCTCATGTGTGTAAAGGTTTTTAAGCTCTTTTATGATGTTTTATATAATAAACCTGTAATTTAGCATTTTATATATCGCCTGCAAAGTTGTACAGTAGGGAGAGGGGGTCTGGTGTTTTGGTGTTTGGGTCAGTATAGTTCAGGACATTGGTAGGGATATAGTTGGGGTAGAATAGGGCTGGGGGGTATGATGTTAGGGTCAGTATAGTGCAGGACATTGGTAGGGATATAGTTGGGGTAGAATAGGGCTGGGGGGTATGATGTTAGGGTCAGTATAGTGCAGGACATTGGTTGGGATATAGTCAGTGGGTAGTGATAGGGCAAGGGGACTTTGGGGTATAGGGTCAGTATATTACAGGACATTGTTGGATATAGTTGGGGTAGAATAGGGCTGGGGGGTATGATGTTAGGGTCATGATAGGGCAGGACATTGGTTTGGATATTGTCAGTGGTAGGATAGGGCAAGGGGGACTGGTGTTAGGGTCAGTATAGTACAGGACATTGTTAGGGATATAGTTGGGGTAGAATAGGGCTGGGGGGTATGATGTTAGGGTCAGTATAGTGCAGGACATTGGTAGGGATATAGTTGGGGTAGAATAGGGCTGGGGGGTATTATATTAGGGTCAGTATAGTGCAGGACATTGGTAGGGATATAGTTGGGGTAGAATAGGGCTGGGGGGTATGATGTTAGGGTCAGTATAGTGCAGGACATTGGTTTGGATATTGTCAGTGGTAGGATAGGGCAAGGGGGACTGGTGTTAGGGTCAGTATAGTGCAGGGCACTATTAGGGGTAGAATAGGGTCGGGGGGTCAGAAGTTATGGTCAGCATAGTGCAGGACATTGGTAGGGATATAGCTGGGGGTAGAATGGGTTGGGGGGGTCTGATGTTAGGGTCAATATAGTCCGGGAAATTGGTAGGGATATCATCAGGGATAGAATAGAGCCAATGAGGTCTGGTCCTAGGGCCAGCACTAGGGACAGGTTATTAGGCAAAGCTTTTCATTAGAATCAAGTGTTTTTTGGCGTCTTGCTTGTGAATTTTAAGTCATTTATCCTTCCATCTTTATCCGTGCCCTTGTCATCGTCCATTAGTGAGGCCCCTATGCTTATTTTTCATGCACACTTTGTATTACGTGCATTCGACTGCTGGTTGGTTTAGTTTCTGTTAGAAGTTCTGTTGCCCTCCGTGTCACCCACTGCTGTTACGATGACAAATCTTCAAGATTTAGAGACAAGACTAGTTAAAGTTGAGTTACCAAGACTAGAGATACCAAGACCCAGATGAGTGAAAACCCTAATGTAGATTGTTACATTGAGCTACATTGTTGCCATAATCACTGCCACAGGATTCACCCCACGGATGTGACCACTGAAGTAGATGTTTGATGCTTTTATTTCGGATAATAACTCATCGCCTCTTGTTCTTCAGGTTAATCTGATGCTAAACGGGAAGCCGGTCATCTCAGCTTTTGCTGGGGACAAAGATGTCACCCGCGAGGCGGCCACCAACGGAGTCCTTCTGTATTTGGATAAAGAGGACAAAGTTTACTTGAAACTAGAGAAAGGCAACCTGGTCGGGGGCTGGCAGTACTCCACCTTCTCTGGTTTTTTGGTGTTCCCCCTGTGAAGTCTGTGACAATCACCCCGGTGCGGGAGACTGGACAAAACCCTTCACATTTGTAATTTGAAGATAATTTTTTTGTCATTGATGGATCGGTGTCTCTCTTGAAAACGACTTCTTATGGTGGAATTTGGAGTCGAATTCCCCCAAAAAAAACATTTCAAAGAAAAAAATTTTTTTTTTGTGTGTTTGCAATATATCTGGAGTCCATCAGACGATGAATATATATGCCTAATGTTACAAGTCTAAAGCTGCCTGCAACTTCTACTCATCGAAAGGAATTTCATTGCCTAAAAGTGGAGGGCGGGGGGGGGGGGGTGTCACACGGGCCGAAGCTATGAGGACAGAGGAGGGCGAGTTAGCTAACTTTTTACATTGCAGTCTTCAATGGAGAATTGTCCTATGGCTGATGAGTAACGAGAGTCTAATGATTGACGTGATGAGAACATGTCACGATGTTGGTTGTAATAATCTGGAGTTTCACCAATGTTGTTATCTAAAAGGCAATGTGACATTTTTGTGTAATCTTGTGACAATTGGTTGGGAGTTAAAGGGGAAGTAGCATCACTTGTTGACAACCTACACCTTTACCCAACATCTCTATAGGTGCCCTATTTGCCCATGGTTACCCTGTATGGATGGTGAAAGCAAGATTTCTACATTGTAGCAGTTTGGGACAACAACAAGCCCAATACTCATTGGTCTCCTGTTGGGGGGATGGTCAATATACCTTTATATGGTGGCTGGAGTTCCCCTTTAAGAGGATGTATTTAGAAGGAGAAACAAGTCTATTAGATGTTTTACAGGACTACATGGAAGCCACCATAATTATAGGGTATGCCAGGGGTGAAGCAATAGGGGGCAGAGGTAACAGTTGTTACAAGGTCCTATAGCCTGAGAGGACCCAAAACCCTTCTGCCACATAAGAAGACATCAAGTGGAGGGCCCCATTTCACTTTGTGTTTTAGGGCCCAGGAGCTTACGCCTTCCATTGCAACCTTTTGTTTTGATCTAAAGCACCATAAATAAAATATGAGCCAGCTTTGCAAATAGCCTTGGTCGTGAACTTGCTGCCATTATATGTATACAGCTCCTCTGCAGAGTCATCTCTATGACTGGAGGCTACAAACGTTGTCTGATGCTGCAGACATGATTAAAGCTTCACCTTCATGCTAAGCTCCTCCTGATGAGGCCTCCGTGATCAGTCAGTATTATTCGCACGTAACATGTTCTGTATCCCTGAGCAGACTGTATATTTCTTCCAGAAATCCAAGCACACACAGCATGAGGGAAGGAAAGAGATGCCGGCGACAGCAATGAGAGAAATGGAAGTTCCATCATAGACTTTTATGGGGGATGGGATATGTCAGAAATGTGCAGGACCCATCTCTGAGACCAGCAAATATCTTGAGAAGGGGCCCCCAAACTTCTTCATGTAGATCAGAGAGGTGGCGAAGAATGCACAACACTTTCCATTCATTTGTTGGTCGTCCTCGGAACTCCCATAGAGCAGAGAGTGGAGAGGTGGGAATAACCCATAAGTTCTGAACCTGCAGATCCACCAGCATGAAACACTCACCAAGCTCTAAATGTGTAGCTCAACAAGCAGGGAATGCCTACTGAGCCCTGAACCTGCAGCTGTTCAAATAGGGATCACCCACTGAGCTCTGAACCTGCAGCTGTTCAAGTAGGGATCACCCACTGAGCTCTGAACCTGCAGCTCCATAAGCGTAGATCACCCACTGAGCTCTGAACCTGCAGCTCCACAAGCGTAGATCACCCACTGAGCTCTGAACCTGCAGATCCACAAGCACAGAGCACCCACTCAGCTCTGAACCTGCAGCTCCACAAGCAGAGATCACCCACTGAGCTCTGAACCTGCAGCGTACAAAGCGGATCACCCACTGAGCTCTGAACCTGCAGCTCCACAAGCAGAGATCACCCACTGAGCTCTGAACCTGCAGCTGTTCAAGTAGGGATCACCCACTGAGCTCTGAACCTGCAGATCCATAAGCAGGGAACACCCACCGAGCTCTGAACATGCAGCTCCACAGATAAAGCCCACTGAGCTCTGAACCTGCAGATCCACAACCCGAGAACACCCACTGAGCACTGAACCTGCAGCTCCACAAGCATAGATCACCCACTGAGCTCTGAACCTGCAGATCCATAAGCAGAGATCACCCACTGAGCTCTGAACCTGCAGCTCCACAAGCATAGATCACCCACTGAGCTCTGAACCTGCAGATCCCTAAGCAGGAAACACCTACTGAGCTCTGAACCTGCAGCTCCACAAGCAGAGAACACCCACTGAGCTCTGAACCTGCAGCTCCACAAGCAGGGAACACCCACTGAGCTCTGAACCTGCAGCTCCACAAGCAGGGAACACCCACTGAGCTCTGAACCTGTGATCCAAAGAAAGGATCACCCACTGAGCTCTGAACCTGCAGCTCCATAACCCGATAAGTATTCCACCCACACTGAGCACTGAACCTGCAGCTCCACAAGCAGAGAACACCCACTGAGCTCTGAACCTGCAGATCCATAAGCACAGATCACCCACTGAACTCTGAACCTGCAGATCCACAAGCACAGAGCACCCACTGAGCTCTGAACCTGCAACTCCATAAGCAGAGATCACCCACTGAGCTCTGAACCTGCAGATCCATAAGCAGAGAACACCCACTGAGCTCTGAACCTGCAGCTCCACAAGCAGAGATCACCCACTGAGCTCTGAACCTGCAGATCCATAAGCAGAGAACACCCACTGAGCTCTGAACCTACAGATCCATAAGCAGAGAACACCCACTGAGCTCTGAACCTGCAGCTCCATAAGCAGGGAACACCCACTGGGCTCTGAACCTGCAGCTCCACAAGCGTAGATCACCCACTGGCCTGAACCTCCAACAAGCACAGAACACCCACTGAGCTCTGAACTCTCCAAAGGAGAGAACACCACTGAGCCTGAACCTGCAGATCCAATAAGGAGAGATCACCCACTGAGCTCTGAACCTGCAGATCCATAAGCGGAGAACACCCACTGAGCTCTGAACCTGCAGCTCCATAAGCACAGAACACCCACAGAGCTCTGAACCTCCACAAGCAGAGAACACACACTGATCTCTGAACCTGCAGATCCATAAGCAGAGGACACCCACTGAGCTCTGAACCTGCAGTCTCCATAAGCAAGAACACACACTGAGCTCTGAACCTCAGATCCATAAGCAGAGAACACCCACTGAGCTCTGAACCTGCAGATCCATAAGCAGAGAACACCCACTGAGCTCTGAACCTACAGATCCATAAGCAGAGAACACCCACTGAGCTCTGAACCCTTTGCCCAAGCAAAATCACCCACTGGCTCCCCCCGCCCCACAGAGCTTGAACCTGCAGATCCATAAGCAGGAAACACCCACTGAGCTCTGAACCTGCAGTCCATAAGCAGGGAACACCCACTGAGCCCCTGAACCTACAGATCCATAAACAGAGAACAAACACAGAGCTCTGAACCTGCAGCTCCACAAGCAGGGAACACCCACTGAGCACTGAACCTGCAGCTCCACAAGGACAGATCACCCACTGAGCCCTGAACCTGCAGCTGCACAAGCACAGATCACCCACTGAGCACTGAACCTGCAGCTCCACGAGCAGGGAACACCCACTGAGCTCTGAACCTGCAGCTCCAAAAGCACAGATCACTCACTGGGCTCTGAACTTCCACAAGCATAGATCATCTACTGAGCCCTGAACCTGCAGATCCATAAGCAGAGATCACCCACTGAGCTCTGAACCTCCACAAGCAGAGAACAACCACTGAGCTCTGAACCTACAGATTCATAAGCAGAGATCACCCACTGAGCTCTGAACCTGCAGATCCAGAGGCAGAACACCCACAGAGCTCTGAACCTGAGATCCATAAGCAGAGATCACCCACGGAGCTCTGAACCTGCAGATCCAAAAGCAGAGATCACCCACTGAGCTCAGAACCTACAGATCCATAAGCGGAGAACACCCACTGAGCTCTGAACCTGCAGCTCCATAAGCACAGAACACCCACAGACCCTGAACCCCACGCAGAACCACACTGATTCAACTGCAGATCCATACAGAGGACACCACTGAGCTCTGAACCTACAGATCCATAAGCAGAGAAAACCCACTGAGCTCTGAACCTGCAGCTCCACAAGCAGGGAACACCCACTGAGCTCTGAACCTACCGATCCATAATCAGAGAACACCCACTGAGCTCTGAACCTGCAGCTCCACAAGCATAGATCACCCACTGAGCTCTGAACCTGTAGCTCCAGAAGCAAAGAACACCCACTGAGCTCTAAAACCTACAGACCCATAAGCAGAGAACACCCACTGGGGCTCGAACCTGCAGCTCCACAAGGACAGATCACCCACTGAGCCTGAACCTGAAAGCTCCATAAGCAGAGAACACCACTGAGCTCTGAACCTGCAGCCCCCACAAGCAGGAACACCCCACTGAGCACTGAACCTGCAGATCCATAAGCAAGAACACCCACTGAGCTCTGAACCTTCCAGCCCCATAAGCAGAGATCACCCACTGAGCTCTGAACCTGCAGCTCCATAAGCAGAAACACCCACTGAGCTCTGAACCTGCAGCTCCACAAGCAGAAACACCCACTGAGCTCTGAACTGCACTCCATAGCAGAGAACACGCACTGAGCTCTGAACCTGCAGCCCAAAACCCAGAGATCCCCCCTGACTCGAACCTGCAGCTCCACAAGCCCAAAATCACCCCTGAGCCCCCCCAGCCCCAAAAACACATTATTCTCAGCGCATACATCTTAATAATTCACATGTCACTTATCTCCCCCACGGCGTATTCGGCGAGCAGGGAGAGGAGACATAATCCATAGTTCTCTATGAGAACTGTGGATTACCGTAATGCCTGGGATGTATTTCAGCCCATAATTTCCGCAGTATGGCGCGAATTACAGGCTGAAATACGTGCCAGAATAAGCCGTGTGAACATGGCCTAACACTCGTTTAGCTCTGAACCTGCAGCTCCACAAGCAGAAAAAGAAAAATATAGAAAGTATAAGGAACAACATAGAAATCAGCCAACAGAGAACAGCTCGAACCCCTCCAAGTTCACAGACAGACACAGAATGCTGTAGAGGTGCACATCCCCTTTAAGTCCATCTTCTTATGCCGGTCGCACATTACCTGTCCTACCTATTAGTCTTGGGAAATGCTTAAAGGGGTTTTGCCATGATCTAATGTTGACATGGGATCCTCCAAAATGGGTATTTCATCACTTTTCTAAATATATGTCATTAAAAAAAGTGAAGCCTATGAGATCTACAGCCTTCCTTACATGCCCTTAGTTTCCTGACAGTTTACATCAGACACGACCAGGAGATGACAGCAGCTGATCTGGCCGCACTTGCGTTGTTTGCACTCCATCACAACCGTATGATTCTACACATGTATGACTGGAGGACGGCAAAACTAAGCACATTACTGCTGGTACAGCCAGGCCAAGTGAAAAATGGTTTACCTGAGCCTGAGTTGTCGTAGTGGAACTAGAATGCGCCAAATCTATGACCTGCAGAAGAACAGGTTCATACATTCTGGCGTATTTTACACGGCTTTAAAGCTATTTAGAACTGACATCTTTGCACCTAGATCATACATTTTGCCATTGGCGTTCATATAGTCTTTATTATTCCCGACCCAGATTTTTCTGGGTCCTAAGCCATTTTCTGTATAAGGGTCAGTTGTAGCTTAGGGACATATTTGAGGGAAAGGCTTTAGGGTTAAAGGGGTTTTTCCACGATCTAATGTTGAATGTTGATCCTCCAAGATGGGTATTTAATCACTTTTCTAAATATATGTCATTAAAAAAAGTGAAGCCTATGAGATCTACAGCCTTCCTTACATGCCCTTAGTTTCCTGACAGTTTACATCAGACACGACCAGGAGATGACAGCAGCTGATCTGGCCGCACTTGCGTTGTTTGCAAGTCTTATCTGATGGCAGGGAACATGAACCAGCTTTGGAGGGACTGGGGAGAAAAGATCCTGTGTCTTTTGTATAGAGCCGTGTTCCCCAACTCCAGTCCTCATGCCCCACCAACAGGTCATGTTTTCAGGATCTCCCACAGAATGCACTGACAATAATTAAATCACCTGTGCAATGCTAAGGAAAGCCAGAAAACATGACCTGTTGGTGGAGTGATGACGTCACAGAGGAGGTACTTGTTTTTTTAAACACAGAAACACAACGCCCTTTTTTTCAATCCTCAAGAGGGGAGTATCAGCCTGTTAGGTAAGGAACTTACTTTTTGGCAAAAACCCTTTAAAGAGAACCTGTCACATAGGTTATGCCCCCTTGCTGAGGGCAGCACAAGCTAGTGTCAGACCTGCTGTTTCCAGCGCTGTGCCCCTTATTCTGTAAGATGCAGCAGTTTTCGTGTATTTAATGCTCAAATCTGCAGTTTTCGGCCAGAAGAGTCATTTGAAGAGTCCTTCAAGAGTCATTTTTTTTTTCAAACCCCGCCCACCTGATTCTAGCCCCGCCCACCTCAACTGACAAACCTATTTCTTTGAATAGGTAGAAACCTGAGAATAACTGCCAGTGGGCGGGGCTAGCCTTTGGTGGGCGGGGCTAACACCTACTCATGTATAATAATTGAGGGGTAAATGCTCTAAAACTGCTGCATCTTACAGAATAAGGGGCACAGCGCTGGAAACAGCAGGTCTGACACTGGCTTATGCTGCCCTCAGCAAGCGGGGCATCACCTATGGGACATGTTCCCTTTAAGTTACTGTGATATCTTTAGTAAAAAAAAAAAAAAAAGACTGGAGCTGACGTTTCCCCTCTAATCGTGTTCCCCTCCCACGTCTGCAAGTTGCGAGAGTTTTTGCAAGGTGTTCGTACGCAGCATGCTCCGACAATAAAACAAATAGATCATCACAATGACAAGAAAATGCTCCGTCGCCACTCGAGCCATCCGTCTTGTGGAGCTCTGCAGAGCGCAGCGCAGCTCTGCAGGACGGCTCAATCTCACTGTTTAATTAGCATGATTGATCATATGCACTTTATGACAAACCCGGCGACGGTTCTCCTACAGACAGAATCCCTTTCATCAGCCCGGGGACGAGAGCTTGTTTTTTTTTTATAGTTTTTTCTTCATTTCATATTGTATGGTCTGATTTATTGATTGCACAGAACTTATCAGTTGATGCCTTAAAAAAAAAAAAAAAAAATGATGAAATTTTGTCGTGAACGACGGGAAAGCAAAAAGAAAATACAAAAACTCTCCCTCGTCGGCCGCGCAGACGTTTAGTCGATAGTCTGTTCGTAGAGTAGCAGTCGATAGATCTATAGTTGCCTCTCGGTGTCACAATGAAAGGTAATAGAAATTCATCTGAGACAGAAATTTCCACCCCTGAGTGTTAAAAGAATACAAAAAAAACCAGAGCATTACAGAGTCGTAATGGAATTTACAGACAAAGACATTAGATGGTCGATGAGGAATAGGAAATTGCATTAAGATAAGCTCCTTACAGGGGTGTTCTTACCATAGACTTTGAAAGTCTGATAGGAGCGGGTCCCCCCTCTGAGACCTGCAGCTTATCTCAGGAATGGGCCCCCAAAAGTGTCACTCAGAATGCTGTTAAAAATCAAAAATTGCCCTTGACTCTCCATTCTGTTCTATGGGAGTCCCAGTACAGGGAGCGCAGTGTTCTCCATTCTGTCTAGGGAGTTCCCAGTACAGGGGAGCGCTGTGTTCTCCATTCTGTTCTATGGGAGTTCCCTGTACAGGGGAGCGCTGTGTTCTCCATTCTGTTCTATGGGAGTTCCCGGTATAGGGAGCACCGTGTTCTCCATTCTTCTATGGGATCCCAGTACAGGGGAGCACTGTGTTTCCATTCTGTTTCTATGGGTTTCCCGGGACAGGGGAGCCGTGTTCTCCATTCTTCCCATGGGGGTTCCCAGTACAGGGGAGCCTGTGTTCCCCATTCTGTTCTATGGGAGTTTCCAGTACAGGGGACGCTGTGTTTCTCCATTCTGTTCTATGAGAGTTTCCCCGTACAGGGCAGCGCTGTGTTCTCCCATTCTGTTCTATGGGAGTTCTCAGTACAGGGAGCTCTGTGTTCTCCATTTCTCCTCTATGGGAGTTCCCAGTACAGGGGAGCGTGTTGTTTTCTCCATTCTGTTCTATGGGAGTTCCAGTACAGAGGAGCGCTGTGTTCTCAAATTCTGTTTTTTATGGGAGTTTCCAGTACAGGGGAGTCTGTGTTCTCCATTCTGTTCTATGGAGTTCCCAGTACAGGAGAGTGCTGTGTTCTCCATTCGTTTTTATGGGAGTTTCCCAGTACAGGGAGTGCTGTGTTCTCCATTCTGTTCTATGGGAGTTCCCAGTCCCGGGGAACCTGTTTCTCCATTCTGTTTATGGGTGTTCCCAGTACGGGGAGTGCTTTTCCCCATTCTGTTCTATGGGAGTTCCCATACAGGGAGCCTGTGTTCTCCATTCTGTTTCTATGGGTTCCCCCAGTAGGGGACGCTGGTTCTCTTTTCTGTTCTATGGGATTTTCCCATACGGGGAGGCTGTGTTCTCTTTTTTTTTGGGGGGGTTCCCAAAAGGGGGTAGTTTTTTTGTTCTAGGGGATTCCCCAGTACAGGGGAGTGCTGTGTTTTCTCATTCTGTTCTATGGGAGTTCCCAGTAAAAGGGGAGCATAATTTTCCACTGTTCTAGGGGGTTCCAGTACGGGAAGTGTCGTGTCCTCTAAACAGAATGGCGAACACACCCCTCCCCTCTACTGGGAACTCCCATAGAACAAAATGGAGAACACAGCGCTCCCCTGTACTGGGAACTCCCATAGAGCAGAATGGAGAACACAGCCTCCCCTTTACTGGGAACTCCCATAGAGGAGAATGGAGAACACAGCTCTCCCCTGTACTGGGAACTCCCATAGAGGAGAATGGAGAACACATTTCTCCCCTGTACTGGGAACTCCCATAGAACAGAATGGAGAATGCAGAGTTCCCCTGTACTGAGAACTACCATAGAACAGAATGGAGAACACAGCGCTCCCCTGTACTGGGAACTCCCATAGAGGAGAATGGAGAACACAGTGCTCCCCTGTACTGGGAACTCTTATAGAACAGAATGGAGAACACAGCGCTCCCTTATACTGGTAACTCCCATAGAGGAGAATGGAAAAAACAGCTCTCCTCTGTACTGGGAACTCCCATAGAGGAGAATGGAGAACACAGCGCTCCCCTGTACTGAGAACTACCAAAAGAACAAATGGAGAACAAAAGCGCCTCCCTGTTCTGGAACTCCATAGGAGAATGGAGAACACCGCTCCCTTATACTGGGAACTCCTAAAAGGGGAGAATGGGGGAACACAGCGCTCCCCTGTACTGGGAACTCCCATAGAGCAGAATGGAGAACACAGCGCTCCCCTGTACGGGGACCTCCCATAAAGGAATGAGACGCAGATTTCCCCTGTACGAAACTACCATAGAACAAAGGAAAAACACAGCGCTCCCCTGTACTGGGAACTCCCATAGAGGAGAATGGAGAACACAGCGCTCCCTTATACCGGGAACTCCAATAGAACAGAATGGAGAGAACACAACGCTCCCCTAAGAGCTGTGTGCAAGCCATGACTGACTCTCCATTCTGTAAGCTGAACTCTCTCTCTATGTATTTTCTTATTAATTCGGTGCCCGTGTCCTTATTTCTATCCAAAGTATCTTCTCAGCCGTCAGTTTTATCTGTAGAGCGTTTCAACGTGATGCATGTGATTCGGGTGGACTCCCTCTTGTTGATGAGATGTCATTGATAAAGGTCTCTTGACCGAAACATTTGTGGGAATGATTCTCCATGATGTGCTTTTCCAGGTATTGTAACATGTTCGCCCGACTCAGATACTTGATGTTGAATCGTTGTTACAATAAAACTTTTTACAATTAATTTTGTTAGTTCTGTTGAGGACATTTGGGCCGGATCTGCATTCTGAGCCGACAATTTCAGGGGCCCGTTCCTGAGGGAGGTGCGGGGCTCAGGGGTGGAACCTCTCACATCCTATCGATATGTCTATGGTGGGAGCCGCCCTTCTAATCGTCAATGACTAAGACACCAAACTTCCTGACATATTTACCCCTGAGTTTCCACCTGATAATTTTGCTCGATACAGTGAACACAATAATACTGTCCCATCCGTGTAGCATATTCTGTTTGAAGATTTGGTCAAATAAATGTGTTGCTGTTTTTACCAAGAGGCAGGGTGTGTATTGTGGGGTGTACTATTAATGACGTCAGACGCTCTCCATGACACTTAATGGGTTTGACTGGTAAAAAAAAAAAAATAAATACATTTGAAAAAAATTCTCTGATGGCTTTTTTGAGTCTTCACTCATTTCCCTGAGATGTTTTCTATATTGTTTCTACTGTTCCTGTGCTGTATGTAGAAACCATTATCTGCTGCAGAGCATCAGCAATTTATCTTATTAACCTGTAAAACCAAAATCCACAGAATCCTTAGATGAGCTTATTTTGTCTTCCTGCCCCAGAACTTCTATTGCCTCCTTCATGTTAAAAGCCTGGGGGGAAGAGGGGGAAAGAGGGGGAGTGGCCTCCGGCTGCTGAAGGTTCCTGTGTAAACTCTCTATCTCACACACCTGTCCATAGAGAAGCATGTGTGATCCCTGCTGCTCCTGTAGCCGATCAGTGGCTCGGACCTCCGCACCTTGTCTGACCAGCAGGATCCTGTCCACTTGTGGAAGTGCTCGGTGAGCTATCGTAGGCTTGACCCAAACTGTTTCCTAAGGGAACGCTCACACAGCTGATCTTCAACACCAAAAATTCCAGAGCTGAATCTTTGTCTGAAATCGGCGCGGATTTCAGAAGAGGATTTGACAGATGTTCGGAGTCAGATTTTCAGCCTCCAGAATGGACGGGACTATTCTGGGCGCTGGATTCAGCCCAGAATCAGTGTCCAAATCTGCATTGTGAACCTGCCCTAACTCTTGGAATCACTGCTTCCCTGTTCTTGTCTATCTGTCTTCCCTGCCTTATACACATCTATCTGCCTGCCCTTCCCTATATCTGTCTATCTGCCTGTCCTATCCCCATCTATCTGCCTCCCCTGCCCTATCCCCATCTATCTGCCTCCCCTGCCCTATCCCCATCTATCTGCCTCCCCTGCCCTATCCCCATCTATCTGCCTGTCCTGCCCTATCCCCGTCTATCTGCCTGTCCTGCCCTATCCCCATCTATCTGCCTCCTCTGCCCTATCCCCATCTATCAGCCTCCCCGGCCCTATCCCATTCTATCCCACCCCCCTCCCCTCCCCTGCGCTATCCCCATCTAAGTCCTGCCTCCTGCCGCTATCCCCATCTATCTGCCTCCCCTGCCCTATCCCCGTCTATCTGCCTGTCCTGCCCTATCCCCATCTATCTGCCTCCCCTGCCCTATCCCCATCTATCTGCCTCCCCTGCCCTATCCCCATCTATCTGCCTGTCCTGCCCTATCCCCATCTATCTGCCTGTCCTGCCCTATCCCCGTCTATCTGCCTCCTCTTCCCTATCCCCATCTATCTGCCTCCCCTGCCCTATCCCCATCTATCTGCCTCACCTGCCCTATCCCCATCTATCTGCCTCCCCTGCCCTATCCCCATCTATCTGCCTCCCCTGCCCTATCCCCGTCTATCTGCCTCCCCTGCCCTATCCCCATCTATCTGCCTCCTCTGCCCTATCCCCATCTATCTGCCTCCTCTGCCCTATCCCCATCTATCTGCCTCCCCTGCCCTATCCCCATCTATCTGCCTCCCCTGCCCTATCCCCGTCTATCTGCCTGTCCTGCCCTATCCCCGTCTATCTGCCTCCCCTGCCCTATCCCCATCTATCTGCCTGACCTGCCCTATCCCCATCTATCTGCCTGACCTGCCCTATCCCCATCTATCTGCCTGACCTGCCCTATCCCCATCTATCTGCCTCCCCTGCCCTATCCCCGTCTATCTGCCTCCCCTGCCCTATCCCCATCTATCTGCCTCCCCTGCCCTATCCCCATCTATCTGCCTCCCCTGCCCTATCCCCGTCTATCTGCCTCCCCTGCCCTATCCCCATCTATCTGCCTCCCCTGCCCTATCCCCATCTATCTGCCTGTCCTGCCCTATCCCCATCTATCTGCCTCCCCTGCCCTATCCCCATCTATCTGCCTCCCCTGCCCTATCCCCATCTATCTGCCTCCCCTGCCCTATCCCCATCTATCTGCCCCCCCCGCCCTATCCCCATCTATCTGCCTCCCCTGCCCTATCCCATCTATCAGCTCCCCTTGCCGCTATCCCCATCTATTCTGCCTCCCGCCCTATCCCCATCTATCTGCCTCCCCCGCCCTATCCCCATCTATCTGCCCCCCCCCCCCCGCCCTATCCCCGTCTATCTGCCTCCCCCCGCCCTATCCCCGTCTATCTGCCTCCCCTGCCCTATCCCCGTCTTATCCCTGCCTCTCTGCCCAATCCCATCTTATCTGCACGATCCGCTGCCCTATCCCATCTACAGCCTCCTCTGCCCTATCCCCATCTATCTGCCTCCCCTGCCCTATCCCCATCTATCTGCCTCCCCTGCCCTATCCCCATCTATCTGCCTCCTCTTCCCTATCCCCATCTATCTGCCTCCCCTGCCCTATCCCCATCTATCTGCCTCCTCTGCCCTATCCCCATCTATCTGCCTCCCCTGCCCTATCCCCATCTATCTGCCTGTCCTGCCCTATCCCCATCTATCTGCCTCCCCTGCCCTATCCCCGTCTATCTGCCTCCTCTGCCCTATCCCCATCTATCTGCCTGTCCTGCCCTATCCCCATCTATCTGCCTCCTCTTGCCCTATCCCATCTATCTGCTCCCCCTGCCTATCCCGCAACTATCTGCCTCCCCTGCCCTATCCCCGTCTATCTGCCTGTCCTGCCCTACTCCCCGATAACTGCCTGCCTGCCCCTATCCCCGTCTATCTGCCTGGTACTGGCCCTATCCCCATCTATCTGCCCTCCCCTGCCCTACCCGTCCTAACTGCCTGTCCCTGCCCTACCTCCCGTTCTATACCTGCACTCCCACTGCCCAATCCCAACTATCGTGCCTCCCTGCCCTAACCCCGTCTATCTACTGCCTGTTCCTGCCCTATCCCCATCTATCTGCCTCCTCTGCCCTATCCCATCTATCTGCCTCCCCTGCCCTATCCCCCTCCATCTGCCTCCCTGCCCTCTCCCCATCTATCTGCCTCCCCTGCCCTATCCCCATCTATCTGCCTCCCCTGCCCTATCCCCATCTATCTGCCTGTCCTGCCCTATCCCCGTCTATCTGCCTCCCCTGCGCTATCCCCATCTATCTGCCCCCCCCCCCCGCCCTATCCCCATCTATCTGCCCCCCCCGCCTTATCCCCATCTATTTGCCTGTCCTGCCCTATCCCCATCTATCTGCCTGTCCTGCCCTATCCTCATCTATCTGCCTCCTCTGCCCTATCCCCGTCTATCTGCCTCCCCTGCCCTATCCCCATCTATCTGCCTCCTCTGCCCTATCCCCGTCTATCTGCCTCCTCTGCCCTATCCCCATCTATCTGCCTCCCCTTCTCTATCCCCATCTATCTGCCTCCCCTGCCCTATCCCCATCTATCTGCCCCCCCTGCCCTATCCCCGTCTATCTGCCTCCCCTGCCCTATCCCCGTCTATCTGCCCCCCCCCCCGCCCTATCCCCGTCTATCTGCCTCCCCCCGCCCTATCCCCGTCTATCTGCCTCCCCCGCCCTATCCCCGTCTATCTGCCTCCCCTGCCCTATCCCCGTCTATCTGCCTCCCCTGCCCTATCCCCGTCTATCTGCCTCCCCTGCCCTATCCCCGTCTATCTGCCTCCCCTGCATTAATAAAAAATAAGTCGATTCCCCCGTACTATCTTGCCTCCCTAGCCCTATCCCCATATCTATCTGCCTCCCCTGCCCTATACCCCGTCTATCTGTCCCTCCCCTGCCGCTAATTCCCCCCCCTCCCCCCCCGTCTATCTGCCTCCCCCTGCCCTATCCCCATCTATCTGCCTGTCCTGCCCTATCCCCATCTAATCTGCCTCCCCTGCGCTATCCCCATCTATCTGCCATCCCCTAGCCCATATCCCCATCTATCTGCCTCCTCTTCCCTATCCCCATCTATCTGCCTCCTCTTCCCTATCCCCATCTATCTGCCTCCCCTGCCCTATCCCCGTCTATCTGCCTCCCCTGCCCTATCCCCATCTATCTGCCTCCCCTGCCCTATCCCCGTCTATCTGCCTCCTCTGCCCTATCCCCATCTATCTGCCTGTCCTGCCCTATCCCCATCTATCTGCCTGCCCTGCCCTATCCCCATCTAACAGCCTCCCTGGGCCCTACTCCCCATCTAATCTGCCCTCCTCTTCCTATCCCCTCTATCTGATCTGCCTCCTCTTTCCCAACATCCCCATCTATCTGCTCTCTTCCCTATCCCCATCTATCTGCCTCCCCTGCCCTATCCCCGTCTATCTGCCTGTCCTGCCCTATCCCCATCTATCTGCCTCCCCTGCCCTATCCCCATCTATCTGCCTCCCCTGCCCTATCCCCATCTATCTGCCTCCACTGCCCTATCCCCATCTATCTGCCTCCTCTGCCCTATCCCCATCTATCTGCCTCCCCTGCCCTATCCCATACTAACTGCCTCCTCCGTCTTCCCTTATCCGGCCCTCATCTATCTGCCTCCTCTGCCCTATCCCCGTCTATCTGCCTCCCCTGCCCTATCCCCCTCTATCTGCCTCCCCTGCCCTATCCCCATCTATCTGCCTCCCCTGCCCTATCCCCGTCTATCTGCCTGTCCTGCCCTATCCCCATCTATCTGCCTGTCCTGCCCTATCCCCATCTATCTGCCTCCCCTGCCCTATCCCCATCTATCTGCCTCCCCTGCCCTATCCCCATCTATCTGCCTCCTCTTCCCTATCCCCATCTATCTGCCTCCTCTTCCCTATCCCCATCTATCTGCCTCCCCTGCCCGATCCCCGTCTATCTGCCTCCCCTGCCCTATCCCCGTCTATCTGCCTCCTCTGCCCTATCCCCATCTATCTGCCTCCACTGCCCTATCCCCATCTATCTGCCTCCTCTTCCCTATCGCCATCATTTTCTGCCCCCCCCCCCCCCCCCTCCTCTTCCCTATCCCCATCTATCTGCCCCCCCCGCCCTATCCCCATCTATCTGCCTCCCCTGCCCTATCCCCGTCTATCTGCCTCCCCTGCCCTATCCCCATCTATCTGCCTGTCCTGCCCTATCCCCATCTATCTGCCTGTCCTGCCCTATCCCCATCTATCTGCCTCCCCTGCCCTATCCCCATCTATCTGCCTGTCCTGCCCTATCCCCATCTATCTGCCTGTCCTGCCCTATCCCCATCTATCTGCCTGTCCTGCCCTATCCCCATCTATCTGCCTGTCCTGCCCTATCCCCATCTATCTGCCTCCTCTGCCCTATCCCCATCTATCTGCCTCCCCTGCCCTATCCCCATCTATCTGCCTCCCCTGCCCTATCCCCGTCTATCTGCCTGTCCTGCCCTATCCCCATCTATCTGCCTCCTCTGCCCTATCCCCATCTATCTGCCTCCCCCTGCTCCATCCCCGGTCTATCTGCCTGTCCCTGCCCTGATCCCTTCTATCTGCCCCCCCCCCGCCCTATCCCCATCTATCTGCCTGTCCTGCCCTATCCCCATCTATCTGCCTGTCCTGCCCTATCCCCATCTATCTGCCTGTCCTGCCCTATCCCCATCTATCTGCCTCCCCTGCCCTATCCCCGTCTATCTGCCTGTCCTGCCCTATCCCCGTCTATCTGCCTCCCCCGCCCTATTCCCATCTATCTGCCTGTCCTGCCCTATCCCCATCTACCTGCCTCCCCTACCCTATCCCCATCTATCTGCCTCCCCTGCCCTATCCCCATCTATCTGCCTCCCCTGCCCTATCCCCATCTATCTGCCTCCACTGCCCTATCACCATCTTTCTGCCTCCTCTGCCCTTCTATCTGCCTCCCCTGCCCTATCCCCATCTATCTGCCTCCCCTGCCCTATCCCCATCTATCTGCCTCCCCTGCCCTATCCCCGTCTATCTGCCTGTCCTGCCCTATCCCCGTCTATCTGCCTGTCCTGCCCTATCCCCGTCTATCTGCCTGTCCTGCCCTATCCCCATCTATCTGCCTGTCCTGCCCTATCCCCGTCTATCTGCCTCCTCTGCCCTATCCCCATCTATCTGCCTCCTCTGCCCTATCCCCATCTATCTGCCTGTCCTGCCCTATCCCCATCTATCTGCCTCCCCTGCCCTATCCCCATCTATCTGCCTGTCCTGCCCTATCCCCATCTATCTGCCTGTCCTGCCCTATCCCCATCTATCTGCCTGTCCTGCCCTATCCCCATCTATCTGCCTCCCCTGCCCTATCCCCATCTATCTGCCTGTCCTGCCCTATCCCCATCTTCGCCTGTCCTGGCCCTAGTCCCCTCTATCTGCCTGTCCTCCCTACCCATCTGTCCTGCCCCCTGCCCTATCCCCATCTTACTGCCTGTCCCCTGCCTACTCCCCATCTATCCTGCCTGTCCTGCCCCGTATTCCCCCCCATCTATCTGCCCCCCTGCCCTATCCCCATCTATCTGCCTCCCCTGCCACACTTAACCCCATCCTATACTGCCTGTCCTGCCTACTCCTCCCCCATCTATCTGCCTGTCCTGCCCTATCCCCATCTATCTGCCTCCTCTGCCCTATCCCCATCTATCTGCCTCCTCTGCCCTATCCCCATCTATCTGCCTCCTCTGCCCTATCCCCATCTATCTGCCTCCCCTGCCCTATCCCCATCTATCTGCCTGTCCTGCCCTATCCCCGTCTATCTGCCTCCCCCGCCCTATCCCCGTCTATCTGCCTCCCCCGCCCTATCCCCGTCTATCTGCCTCCCCTGCCCTATCCCCATCTATCTGCCTCCTCTGCCCTATCCCCATCTATGCTGGCGCCTGTCCTTCCCTAAACCCCATCTGATCTGCCTCCTCTGCCCTATCCCCGTCTATCTGCCTCCTCTGCCCTACCCCATATATCTGCCTCCTCTGCCCTATCCCCATCATTCTGCCTCCTCTGCCCTATCCCCGTCTATCTGCCTCCTCTGCCCTACCCCATCTATCTGCCTCCTTTGCCCTATCCCCATCTATCTGCCTCCCCTGCCCTAACCCCATAAATCTGCCTCCCATGCCTATCCCCACACCTATCGTGCTCCCCTGCCCTATCCCCATCTATCTGCCTCCTCTGCCCTATCCCCATCTATCTGCCTCCTCTGCCCTATCCCCATCTATCTGCCTGTCCTGCCCTATCCCCATCTATCTGCCTGTCCTGCCCTATCCCCATCTATCTGCCTCCCCTGCCCTATCCCCATCTATCTGCCTCCCCTGCCCTATCCCCATCTATCTGCCTGTCCTGCCCTATCCCCATCTATCTGCCTCCCCTGCCCTATCCCCATCTATCTGCCTCCCCTGCCCTATCCCCGTCTATCTGCCTCCCCTGCCCTATCCCCGTCTATCTGCCTCCCCTGCCCTATCCCCATCTATCTGCCTCCCCTGCCCTATCCCCATCTATCTGCCTCCCCTGCCCTATCCCCATCTATCTGCCTCCCCGGCCCTATCCCCATCTATCTGCCTCCCCTGCCCTATCCCCATCTATCTGCCTCCCCTGCCCAAAACCCCGTCTATCTGCCTCCCCATGCCCTACATCCCCGTCTCATCGGCCACCCCTGCCCTCTAGTCCCACCGTCTATCTGCCTGTCCTGCCTATCCCCAGTCTATCTCCTCCCCTGCTCTAATCCCCATCATCTGCCTCCCTGCCCCTATCCCCATCTATCTGCCCCCCCGCCCTATCCCCGTCTATCTGCCTCCCCTGCCCCTACTCCCCCGTCTATCTGCCTCACCCTGCCCCTACATCCCCATCTATCTGCCTCCCCCGCCCTATCCCCATCTATCTGCCTGTCCTGCCCTATCCCCATCTATCTGCCTCCCCTGCCCTATCCCCGTCTATCTGCCTCCCCTGCCCTATCCCCATCTATCTGCCTCCCCTGCCCTATCCCCATCTATCTGCCTCCCCTATTCCCATCAATCTGCCTCCCCTGCCCTATCCCCATCTATCTGCCTCCCCTGCCCTATCCCCATCTATCTGCCTCCTCTGCCCTATCCCCATCTATCTGCCTCCCCTGCCCTATCCCCATCTATCTGCCTCCCCTGCCCTATCCCCATCTATCTGCCTCCCCTCTTCCCATCAATCTGCCTGCCTCCCCTGCCCTATCCCCATCTATCTGCCACCCCCCGCCCCCTATTCCCATCATTTGCTCCCTCACCGCCCTAATCCCCATCTATCTGCCTCCCCTGCCCTATCCCCATCCATCTGCCTGTCCTGCCCTATCCCCATCTATCTGCCCCCCTATCCCCATCTAGTCTGCCGTCCTCTGCCCCTATCCCGTCTATCTCCCTCCCCTGCCGCTATCCCCATCTACTGCCCCCACCCCCCGCCCTATCCCCATCTATCTGCCTGTCCTGCCCTATCCCCATCTCTGCCTCCCCTGCCCTATCCCCATCTATCTGCCTGTCCTGCCCTATCCCCATCTATCTGCCTCCTCTGCCCTATCCCCATCTATCTGCCTCCCCTGCCCTATCCCCATCTATCTGCCTGTCCTGCCCTATCCCCATCTATCTGCCTGTCCTGCCCTATCCCCATCTATCTGCCTGTCCTGCCCTAACCCCAACTATCTGCCTCCTCTGTCCTATCCCCATCTATCTGCTCCTCTGGCCGCTATCCCCGTCTATCTGCCTCCCCCCGCCCTATCCCCATCTATCTGCCTATTCCTGCCCTACCTCCCCTCTATCGCCCGTCCCCACCCCCGCCCTATCCCCGTCTAGTCAGCCTGTCCGGGCCTAATCCCCATCTATCTGCCTCCTCTGCCCTATCCCCGTCTATCTGCCTCCCCTGCCCTATCCCCATCTATCTGCCTCCCCTGCCCTATCCCCATCTATCTGCCTCCCCTGCCCTATCCCCATCTATCTGCCTCCCAGCCAACCCCGTCTATCTGCGTCCCCCGACCGCTCCAACTCCCCCATCTATCTGCCTCCCCTGCCCTATCCCCATCTATCTGCCTCCCCTGCCCTATCCCCATCTATCTGCCTGTCCTGCCCTATCCCCATCTATCTGCCTCCCCTGCCCTATCCCCATCTATCTGCCTCCCCTGCCCTATCCCCCTCACTGCCTCGCCCTGCCCTATGCCGTCATCTATCTCTGCCTCTCCCTGCCCAAATCCCCGACTACTGCCTCCCCCGCCGCTATCCCCGTCTATCTGCTCCTCTGCCCTATCACCCGCTATATGCCTCCCCGCCCTAATCCCCGGCTATCTTCTGCCCCCCCCCTGCCCTATCCCCATCTATCTGCCTCCTCTGCCCTATCCCCATCTATCTGCCCCCCCCGCCCTATCCCCGTCTATCTGCCTCCCCTGCCCTATCCCCATCTATCTGCCAGTTCCTCGCCCCTATCCCCGTCTATCTGCCTCCCCTGCCCTATCCCCATCTATCTGCCTCCCCTATTCCCATCAATCTGCCTCCCCTGCCCTATCCCCTTCTATCTGCCTCCCCTGCCCTATCCCATCTATCTGCCTCCTCTGCCCTATCCCCATCATCTCCTCCCTGCCATATCCCCATCTTATCCGCCTCCCCTGCCCTATCCCCATCTATCTGCCTCCCCTATCCCCATCTATCTGCCTCCCCCGCCCTATCCCCCTGTATCTGCCCCCCCCCCGCCCTATCCCCATCTATCTGCCTGTCCTGCCCTATCCCCGTCTATCTGCCTCCCCTGCCCTAACCCATCTATCCCCTCTCGCCACCCCCCCCGCCCTGCCCTATCCCCATCTATTTGCCCCTCCGCCCTATCCCCATCTATCTGCCTCCCCAGCCCAATCCCCATCAATCTGCTGTCCTGCCCCTATCCCCATATCTATCTGCCTCCTCTGCCTATCCCCCCATCTAACTGCCACTCCTCTGCCCCTAGTCCCCACTATTTCGGCCTCCCCTGCCCTATCCCCATCTATCTGCCCCCCCCCGCCCTATCCCCATCTATTTGCCCCTCCGCCCTATCCCCATCTATCTGCCTCCCCTGCCCTATCCCCATCTATCTGCCTGCCCTTCCCTATCCCCATCTATCTGCCTCCCCTTCCCTATCCCCCTCTATCTGCCTCCCCTGCCCTATCCCCATCTATCTGCCTCCCCTGACCTATCCCCATCTATCTGCCTCCCCTATCCCCATCTATCTGCCTCCCCTATCCCCATCTATCTGCCTGTCCTGCTCTATGCCCATATAACTGCTGCCCTTCATCTGTCTGTATACCTGCCCTTTACCTGTCTATCTGCCCTCATCTGTACTTATGACCGGGGATTCCTGGCGCAGTTATTACCCCAGGACAGAAGTTTTAAGGTAAAGACTGCGGACTCCCTTAGACTCTCCAGGTTTTACCCCAATCCATATTGTCCCTGACCATCCCTGCATCTGCGCTTCTGATGTGGGTAATAAGCCTTTGCTCAGTAATTTGGCGATGGCGGCGTCCGTGGTTCACGGTCTGGCGACGCCCTTCACATCAGATTCTTATCATTTAATGGGCCCGCCTGTACCCAGCACACGTTCTCATTAAAATGTTCCCATGGACCCCCGGGTATTGCAGAGCGGAGCCGGGCCGTTGCTGTAGATGTTCTAGTGAATTACGGTCGCCGGCGTCCCTACGTGACCTTGTACGATAATTCCCGCACTTGTAGAATCAGTTGTAAGAGATAATCCTCTAATTCCATCTTCAGTCGTGGTGTAACACGTTCCTGTTCTGCCTCTTACTTTAATTAGGTAATTTGTGTTGGGGAATCCTCTGGGATCCGTCGGGAGCCGGCTGAGCTCTCGGGGGTCTCGCACTTTGTAAACCGGTTCATAACTCCATCAGCAGCCGTTCATGTAATCCCCCAGGAGAAACCGAAATGTATACGAGAGGTGAAGTCAACATCATGTCCAGTCGTGGGGTCCGAAATTATTACCATTTACACAAACTTTCAAAACTTTTTGCTTACACTTCGATTTCTCAGCATCAATCACTTCTTGCCCAACTTGACTCATCAAACGCCATATAAATGAAAGTCTTCCCTTCCCCCATCCTCCACACAGTTTAATAATAACCCCTTCCTCGACACGAGTCCTTATTATGTGTAAGTTCTTCACGGGCAGGGAGTATAGAGCTGAGCCCGCTCCAGACAAGGTGGGTGCAGAAATCTGACAGCAGGGGCCAGCTTTGGCGATAAATTGAATCCCAGACATATAACCACCTAAATGCCGCAGCCATTACCAACTGCCGCGGCCAAGGTATTAGACAAGGAGAGGTCCCCTCTGCCAAGATGTTGGCATTGTACAGTGGTGGCCAAAAGTATTGGCACCCCTGCAATTCTGTCAGATAATACTCAGTTTCTTGCAATCAACAAATTCTTTGGTAATAATATATTCATTTATTTTTGCTTGCAATGAAAAACACAAAAGAGAATGAAACAAAAATCAAATCATTGATCATTTCACACAAAACTCCAAAAATGGGCGGGACAAAAGTATTGGCCCCCTCAGCCTAATACTTGGTAGCGCAACCTTTAGCCAAAATAACTGCGAACAACCGCTTCCGGGAACTATCAATGAGTTTCTTACAATGCTCTGCTGGAATATTTAGACCATTCTTCTTTGGCAAACTGCTCCAGGTACCTGAGATTTGAAGGGCGCCTTTTTCCAAACGGCCATTGTGAGATCTCTCCACAGGTGTTCTATGGGATTCAGGTCTGGACTCATTGCTGCCACTTTATAAGTCTCCAGTGCTTTCTCTCAAACCATTTTCTAGCGCTTATTGAAGTGTGTTTTGGGTCATTGTCCTGCTGGAAGAGCCATGACCTCTGAGGGAGACCCAGCTTTCTCACACTGGGCCCTACATTATGCTGCACAATGTGTTGGTAGTCTTCAGACTTCATAATGCCATGCACACGGTCAAGCAGCCCAGTGCCAGAGGCTGCAAAGCCACCCCAAAACATCAGGGAACCTCCGCCATGTTTGACTGTAGGCACCGGGTTCTTTTCTTTGAATGCCTCTTTTTTTTTTTTCCTGTAAACTCTATGTTGATGCCTTTTCCCAAAAAGCTCTCATGGCTTTTGTCTCATCTGACCAGAGAACATTCTTCCAAAACGTTTTCGTCTTTCTCAGGTAAGTTTGGGCAAACTCCAGCCGGGCTTTTTTATGTCTCGGGGTAAGAAGTGGGGTCTTCCTGGGTATCCTACCATACAGTCCCTTTTCATTCAGACGCCGACGGATAGTACGGGTTGACACTGTTGTACCCTTGGACTGCAGGGCAGCTTGAACTTGTTTGGATGTTAGTCGAGGTTCTTTATCCACCATCCGCACAATCTTGGGTTGAAATCTCTCGTCAATGTTTCTTTTCAGTCCACATCTAGGGAGGTTAGCCACAGTGCCATAGGGAGGTTAGCCACAGTGCCATGGGGAGGTTAGCCACAGTGCCATGGGAAGGTTAGCCACAGTGCCATGGGGAGGTTAGCCACAGTGCCATGGGGAGGTTAGCCACAGTGCCATGGGGAGGTTAGCCACAGTGCCATGGGGAGGTTAGCCACAGTGCCATGGGGAGGTTAGCCACAGTGCCATGGGGAGGTTAGCCACAGTTGCCATGGGGAGTCAGCCACAGTGCCATAGGGAGGTTAGCCACAGTGCCATAGGGAGGTTAGCCACAATGCCATAGGGAGGTTAGCCACAATGCCATAGGGAGGTTTGCCACAGTGCCATGGGCTTTACATCTAGGGAGGTTAGCCACAGCGCCATGGGCTTTACATCTAGGGAGGTTAGCCACAGTGCCATGGGGCTTTATCTAGGGAGGTTAGCCACAGTGCCATGGGCTTACATCTAGGAGGTTAGCCACAGTGCCAGGGGCTTACATCTAGGGAGGTTAGCCACAGTGCCAGGGGCCTCACATCTAGTAAGGTTAGCCACAGTGCCAGGGGCTTTACATCTAGGAGGTTAGCCACAGTGCCATAGGGAGGTTAGCCACAGTGCCATGGGGAGGTTAGCCACAGTGCCATGGTATTTACATCTAGGGAGGTTAGCCACAGTGCCAGGGGCTTTACATTAGGGAGGAGGTTAGCCACAGTGCCAGGGGCTTTACATCTAGGGAGGAGGTTAGCCACAGTGCCAGGGGCTTTACATCTAGGGAGGTGAGCCACAGTGCCATAGGGAGGTTAGCCACAGTGCCATAGGGAGGTTAGCCACAGTGTCATAGGCAGTACCTCTAGGGAGGTTATCCACAGTGCCATGGGCTTTACATCTAGGGAGTTTAGACACAGTGCCATAGGGTGGTTAGCCACAGTGCCATTGGGAGGTTGGCCACAGTGCCATGGCCTTTACACTTCTTGATGACACTGCGCACAGTAGACACAGGAACATTCAGGTCTTTGGAGATGGACTTTGTAAGCCTTGAGGTTGCTCAGGCTTTTCCCCACAATTTGGATTCTCAAGTCCTCAGACAGTTCTTTGGTCTTCTTTCTTTTCTCCATGCTCAATGTGGTCACACAAGGACACAGGACAGAGGTGGAGTCAACTTTAATCCATGTCAACTGGCTGCGAGTGTGATTTAGTTATTGCCAACACCTGTTAGGTGCCACAGGTAAGTTACAGGTGCTGTTAATTACACAAATTAGAGAAGCATCACATGATTTTTCAAACAGTGCCAATACTTTTGTCCACCCCTTTTTTATGTTTGGTGGAATTATATCCAATTTGGCTTTATGACAATTCTTTTTGTGGTTTTCCATTGAAGACAAAATAAATGAATATATTAATACCAAAGAATTTGTGATTGCAATCATTTTCAGGAACAAACTGAGTATTATCTGACAGAATTGCAGGGGTGCCAATACTTTTGGCCACCACTGTAGGTGGAAGCCTCCAAGCCATGTCGGCTTAGAAGAAGGGTGTAACGAGACAGCTGTAAATGACAATTCACTGCAATATACCTGGATTGCAGTATATTGTGTAAGTGATCAAATGAGCAAGCTGTTGGCATTGTAGCTGGCAGTCAGTAAAGCCCCTGAGACATGTCAGCTTAGAAGCAAGCTGTAAAAGGACAGCTGTAAACAATAATACACTGCAATGCTTCAGTATTGCAGTGTATTGTATAAGTGATCACGTGACCAAGCAGTTGGCATTGTAGCCAGAAGTCTGTGAACCCCCAAAGATATGTCAGATTACAGGCAAGATGTAATGGGATAGCTATAAATAACAATGCACTGCAATATACTAGTATTGCAGTGTATTGTGTAAGTGATCACGTGACCAAGCAGTTGGCATTGCAGCCAGAAATCTATGAACCCCCAAAGACATGTCAGCTTAGAGGCAGAGTGTAATGGGATAGCTGTATTTAACAATGCACTGCAATTTACTAGTATTGCAGTGTATTGTATAAGTGATCATGTGACCACGCAGTTTTCGTTGTAGCTGGGAGTCAGTAAAGCCCCCAAGACATGTCAGCTTAGAGGCAGGGTGTAATGGGACAGCTATTAACAACAATGTATTGTATAAGTGATTAAGGGAACCTGGGAGCAGTGGAGTTAAAATACATGAAAAAAAAAGAAAGTAACTTTATTTTAAAGCTTTACCCATTTAAAGGGGTCATTGAGCCTTATTCACTTAATGGTCATCAACATTACACCAGTAGGGTTCCAGATCAGTCATTTGAATGGGACAGCGCTGCAGTATCTTGCACTGCATAGCCCATAGTACTGTACGGCAGAGGTAAGCATTAAAGAGGCAGCAGCAATGGCTCAAACCAGTACACGATTTACCCTCCAGAATACTAAAATTGCTCATTTTTTGGTTGCTTTCCTCCAAACATAGAACAAAAAGTAATGGACACCTAAAGTAGAGCCTTTAAAAAGAACAGTCCATGAAACAAAAAAAACAGCAAGCCCTGATAAAGTTGTGTAGACAGAGAAATTACAATGGGTCTCAGACTACGCCTTACAAAGAGAAAATATAGGGTGACATGTATGAACGGGGCTGCATCAGTTTTCTGCCGTACTTTGGGCCAAAAAACTGTTCTGTCATGATCTATAGATACATGAATAGTCGTACACCGAAACTTGGCACAGTCTACACCGGGCACAACACCTTGAATGCGCCAAAGTTTGGCGTGAAACTGTCATACAAATCCATAGCATGGCTGACCCACCCAGGAACAACCATGACTCTCCCAGGAACAGCCCAGACCCACCCAAGAAAAGCCCTGACTCACCCAGGAACAGCCCTCACCCACTCAGGAGCAGCCTTGACTCACCCAAAAACATCCCAGACCCACCCAGGAACAGACCTGACCCACCCAGGAACAGACCTGACCCACCCAGGAACATCCCTGACCCACCCAGGAACATCCCTGACCCACCCAGGAACAACCATGCCTCACGCAGGAACAGCCCTGAACCGCCTAAGAACAGACCTGACTCACCCAGGACATCCCTGACCCACCCAAGAAAAGCCCTGACAAACCCAGGAACAGCCCTCACCCCACTCAGGAGCAGCCTTGACTCACCCAAAAACATCCCAGACCCACCCCGGAAAAATCCCTGACCCCACCCAGGAACAGCCCTGACCCACCCAGGAACATCCCTGACCCACCCAGGAACAGCCCTGACCCACCCAGGAACAGCCCTGACCCGCCTAAGAACAGACCTGACTCACCCAGGAACATCCCTGACCCACCCAAGAAAAGCCCTGACTCACCCAGGAACAGCCCTCACCCACTCAGGAGCAGCCTTGACTCACCCAAAAACATCCCAGACCCACCCAGGAACAGACCTGACCCACCCAGGAACAGACCTGACCCACCCAGGAACATCCCTGACCCACCCAGGAACATCCCTGGCCCACCCAGGAACAACCATGCCTCACGCAGGAACAGCCCTGAACCGCCTAAGAACAGACCTGACTCACCCAGGAACATCCCTGACCCACCCAAGAAAAGCCCTGACTCACCCAGGAACAGCCCTCACCCACTCAGGAGCAGCCTTTACTCACCCAAAAACATCCCAGACTCACCCAGTAACAACACTGACCCACCCAAGAACAGCCCTGACACACCCATGAACAGCCCTGACCCACCCAGGAACAGCCCTGACCCACCCAGGAACAGCCCTGACCCGCCTAAGAACAGACCTGACTCACCCAGGAACATCCCTGACCCACCCAGGAACATCCCTGACCCACTCAGGAAAAGCTTTGACTCACCCAAAAAACATCCCTGACCCAACTAGGAATAGATCTGACTCACCCAGGAACATCCCTGACCCACCCAAGAAAAGCCCTGACTCATCCAGGAACAGCCCTCACCCACTCAGGAGCAGCCTTGACTCACCCAAAAACATCCCAGACCCACCCAGGAACATCCCTGACCCACCCAGGAACATCCCTGACCCACTCAGGAAAAGCTTTGACTCACCCAAAAAACATCCCTGACCCAACTAGGAATAGTTCTGACTCACCCAGGAACAGCCCTGACCCACCCAAGAAAAGCCCTGACTCACCCAGGAACAGTCCTGACTCCCCAGAAACGTCATTGACCCGCCCAGGAACGTTCCCCACCTGCCCAGGAACAGCCCTAAAATTCCCACTTTTGGTCAAAATTTGCATAAATGTTGCCTCTTCTGCAACCTGTTTTCTGGAGATTCCACCCAAAATGGGGAGACCTGGTAAGAATGGACTTGCAACAGTCGTGGCTGGTGATATATGTGGATAGTGAGCACATAACTCAGTCTCAGTCTCTAGATACCTGCACCAGGGGCCCAATGTCTCTGCACATAAGGTTCTTGTACCCAGGCTCAGTGTCTCACAGTCTCTGCACATTATACTCTTATACCCAGGGCTCAATGTCTTTTGATCTGTATAATATTTTTTCCTTTTCAACAATTGCTATTAATTTGGGAGCCTGAGGAGCCCAGCACCAATCACAGTCTACAATGGTGCACTCAAGCTCTAGATGGGAGCTCTCACCTTGCAGCCCTGCAGTACGCAGCTCCCATGCCCCTTAATGACTATTCCCTTACTGGAGGGGTGGCCACAGCTTGAAATATTCAAGCCACAATCAAATACTCTGCTTCCCCCCTGTCGTGCCGTTCTACAGTTCCCAGGTAATTTGACGTATAGGGATGGAAAAATGGGCTGTTTTCATTAAAGGGCGGGTTGTAAAGGGACCCTTTTAATACAGTACATACGTAGTTTTGTTTTTGCAGACACCCAGAGATGCACTCACTTGCTGTGTTGTTCAGGGAGGGTGGGTTTTACAGCACTGCACGTCTTCATCAGTGAAGGTTTCAGCAAATTGTGCTACTATTGCCTTCAGAAAAGCGCAGCGTTATTAGTTATGATTTATCATAAAGCGAAAAATTCCCATTTCAGTTTTTCTTTATATAATCACAGAATTTTGGGGCGGAAAATTTGTTCCAAACCCAAAAAATTAAATTCCCCTGGAGTCTGCAATTTACCCATCATAGATGGACGCTGCAATCATCTTCTGACGTTCAGTTTGAGGAGCGACGTATCAGTGTCAAGAGGAGAGTAATTAAAGTTTTACTTCATAGATACATTATAGTTTGCAGTTTATAATCCCTCGGTCTTTACTTTATTGGAAACAATGACTCAAGGAACAGATTTCTTCCTGAGCTTAGGCTGATACATAAAAGCCAAAGATAACAAGCAAAGCTGTAGTGTAAAGCATACAGCGACAGAGTAGAAGTCTCTAATGGGACAAGAGAAGGGTTTACAGTTTATACAAATTCCAGCAAGTGATACAATAAAGATAATACCAAGTTACAAAGCAGAAATGAGGCAAAACCAAACAGTAACCAAATGCTGAGGTATGAAAAAGAAAGCAAAATCAGAGTGGACAAGAAAAAAACCCAATAAAATCTGTCCTATGTACAAGAATATAATACTATAATACGTCCCCTATGTCAAGAATATAACTCTAAATACTGCCTCCTTATGTACAAGAATATAACTACTTAATATGCCTTATGTGCAAAAAATTAAACTTTAATACCCCCCCTTTGTAAAGAATATAACCTATAATACTGTCCTCTTGTAAAAGAATATAATATATAATATGTCTATATGTAAAAAATATAACTATTTACTGCTCCTATGTACAAGAATATAATTACTATAAATACCCCCCTTGTACAAAAAATAAAACTACATAAACTGTCCTTATGTACAAAAATAAAACCTATATAAAAACCCCCCTTGTAAAAAAATATAACTACTAAAATTTCTGCCCTCTTGTACAAGAATATAATACTATAATACTGTCTATGTAAAGAATTAATCTATTATACTGTCCGCTATGTACAAAAATTAATATAAATACTGCCTCCTATTACAAAAATATAACTACTATAATAGCCCCCCTAGTAAAAAATATAATACTATAATACTGCCCCCCAATGTACAAAATATAACTATATAAACTGCTCCTATGAAAAGAATTAACTACTAAAAATACTGCTCCTTGTCAAGAATAAAAACTATAAATACTGCCATTTACAAGAATAAACTACTATAATATGCCCCCCTATGTAAAAGAATATAACTTAAATACGTCTATGTAAAAGAATATAACTACTATAATACTTCATAGTACAAAAAATTTAACTACTATAACTGCCCCCTTGTCAAGAATAAAACTACTAAAAATTTTCCCCTTTGTACAAGAATTTAACTACAAAATTTATGCCCTTAGTACAAGAAATAATACTATAATCTGCCCCTTTAAGAATTAACTACTAAATACTGCCCCAAAGTACAAGAATATAATACTATAATACTGCCCCCCTATTTAAAAATATAACTATATAAACTGTCCCTATTACAAGAATATATACAAAATACTGCTCCTATGTGCAAGAATATAACTATCTAATACTCCCCTCTAGTACAAGAATATAAGTACTAAATATCCTTCTTTGTAAAAGAAAAAACTATTTAAATATGTTCCTATGTAAAGAATATAATTCTATAATACCCCCTCTATGTACAAAATATAATACTATATACTGTTTCTAGTAAAAGAAATAACTACTTTAATAGCTAATGAAAAGAATAAACACTTAATACTCCCCCTTGTACAAATTAACTACTATAATACTGTCCTATGTCAAAAATTTAGCTAAATCTGCCCCAATGTACAAGAATAAAACTCATAATCGACCCCTATGTACAAGAATAAAACACTATAATACTCCCCCCTATGTCAAAAAATATAACACTATAATACCCCCTCTATTACAAGAATATAAACAAAAAAATTGTCCAATTGTACAAGAATATAATACTTAATCTGTCCCGTGACAAAAATTTAAAACACAAAATACTGCCCCCTATTACAAGATATAACTCCCGGCCCATTTATTAGGTACCCTGTCCAACGCTCGTTTCCTTTTTTTTTAAACACCCAAATAATGGCGGAACTAGTGCATTTAGGCGTGCATGGTCAAGACATCTTGCAGTTCAATCGAGCTCATATGGGGAAGAAAGGCATTTGAGTGCCTTTGAACATGGCATGGTTGTTGGTCCCAAAAGGGTGGTCGAGATTTCAAAAAGCTGATCCCGGGGGATTTTCACGCAAACATCTCTGGGTTTACAGAAAGGTCCGAAAAAAAAAAAAACATCCAGTGAGCGGCATCCTGGGGGGGGAAATGCCTTGTTGAGCCAGAGGTAAAAGGGGAAATGGGCGACTGGTTCGAGTGTAAAAAGGCAACAGTGACTCAAATAGCCCCCTTACAACCGGGTAGGCAGAAGGCATCTTGAACGACAGTAGGGCCCAAACTTTGAGGCAGATGGGACAGCAGCAGAAGACCCCACACCGGGTGCCACTCCTTTCAGCTAAGAACAGGAAAATGAGGTCAATTTTCCCAAGCTCATCGAAATTTGGACGTAAAGATTGGAAAACATTGCCCGGTCTGATGAGTCTCGATTTTGCTGGCTTCGGGTGGGAGGGTAGAATTTGGCTCAACAACATGAAAGCACGGATCCTCCTGCCTTGTATCAACGGTTGGTGGTGGTGGTGGTCATGGTGTGGGGGAAAATTTTCTTTGGGACTCTTTGGGCCCCGGTACCAATTTTAGCATCATTGCAACCCTTGGAATTTGCATGAAAAATTGAGGCAGTTTAAGGCAAAAGGGGGCCCCCGTTATAGCTGGTTACCAATAAAGTGGCCCTGAGTGTAACTATATAATAATGTCCCATTACAAAATATAACTCTATAATATGCCCCCTTTTCAAAATAATACTATAAAACTCCTCTAGTACAAAAATATAACTACTACAAAAACTGCCCCCAAGTATAAAAATAAACTACTATAAAACTGCCTCTATGTACAAGAATTTAAAATACTATAATACTGCCTCCTTGTACAACGTTAATACTAATGCTGCCTTCTTTTACAAGAATTAAATTTATAAAACTGCTGCTATGTCAAGAATATAACTTCTATAATACTGCCCCCTTGTACAAGAATAAATACTATAATACTGTTTTCCCATGTACAAAAATATAACTACTATAATACTGCCCCCCCATGTACAAGAATATAATACTTAATCTGTTTCCCTTTTACAAGAATTTTAAATCTTAATACTGCCCCCCATGTACAAAATATAACTATATAATACTGCCTCCTTTTACAAGAGTTAAAACTATAATACTGCTCCTTTTCAAGAATATAATACATAATACTGCCTCCTATGTAAAGAAATAACTACATAATACTGTTTTCCCTTTTACAAATGTAATAATATAATACTGCCTCCTATGTAAAATTAAATACTATAATCTGCCTCTATGTACAAGAATTAACTACTATAATATGTCTCCTTTGTACAAGAATTTTAAAACTATATTGCTCCTCCCATGTACAAAAATAAAACTAATATTTTGCCCCCCATGTACAAGAATTAACTACTATAATATGTCCCTAGTACAAAAATATAACTACTATAAACTGCCTTTTTGACAGAATATAAACTATAATCTGCCCCCATTTTAAAAAAATATAACTCTATAAAAACTGCCCCCTATGTACAAGAATATAAACTATTTTTAATACTGCCTCCTATTACAAAATTAACACTATAATACGCCCCCCTAGTACAAGAATAAAAACTACTAAAATACTGTCCCCTGTAAAGAAATAATACTATAATACTGCTCCTATGTACAAAAAATTTAACTACTATAATACTGCCTCCTATGTACAAGAATATAGTGGCTATAATGTAGAATCGCTCCTTGGCCCCGGTTCTGTGGATTCCTCCTCTTCTCTGCAGTAATCTCTCTATTGATATTAATGAATTTGCTGTTTGTATAATAATTTCCCCGGGAAAATGTCATTTTTGTTTTTCAATTGGGCCCCGGTTTTCTTGGCAGGGCTCTTGCACCGGTGAGCGGCTCTCTGCGGCGGTGGGGGTGCTGCGGATGTGCCTGGAATGTGAGCTCCGTTAATGCGGTGTCTGGGGTGAGGCGGGTGCTTTGGTTCAATTAGGTCGTTTTGAGGGAACGAGGGGAATTTGATAATTATAGCAATAATTATAATGTTCTCTGTAAATGAACCAATCTCGTCCTCGCCGCTTCACAATCGCTAATTGCTGGAAGGATGAGATCATTTGGAGATTGTATCATGGGAAACAAGTAAGATGAGGATGGCCTGCAGGCATGGCGGAGCGTCTGCATCTAGATGTCATGTGATCCGCCGCTGGATTTCTCCTTTTGCTTATAATTAAGACACGGTCTAAAGAGCACAGAAACTTCTAATAGTTTCATAAAGAGCTGTAAAATATAAGATCTGTCCCTTTAAGAAGATTTAAAGGAGCTCTCCACCTTCGTTGATCATAGAATGTTACAATGTTACACATCTAATAACTTGTCTTCCTGCATTCTTCCTTTCCAGTTCATTACAGTTTAGCTGATAAGTGAAAAGCATCATCACGGTGCTGTTGACTGATCTTGTTTGTGTCTCCTTCCGTTATCATGTGCCCTGTTGTGTTCTGCCTGCTATGTGTTAGTGAAAGTCAATGCTCGGAGCAGATCTGAGGATGTTAGGGAGCCAACATAAGATCTGTCAACAGCAATTTACCTACTAGATAGTGGCTTCCGGATACAACTTCATGCTTATATTCAGGGGCGTAGCTATTGGGGCTGCAGAGGTAGCAGGTGCTACTGGGCCCTGGAGCCCGAGGAGGCACAAAAGCCCTTCTGCCACATAAAGAGACACCAGTACTGGAAAGGGCACATGGGAGACAGGACTAATATAAGCAGAGTTACTTCTCTGCTGATATTAGTCCTGTCTGTTAAACTGTAACCAGATCTATCTATCTATTTCTCTCATATCTATCTATCTATCCCATATCTATCTATCATCTATCTCTCTCATATCAATCTATCTATCTCATATCTATCTATCTATCTCATATCTATCTATCTATCTCAAATCATCTATCTATCTATCTATCTATCTCATATCTATATTTTCTATCATCTATCTATCAATCTATCATCTATTATCTCATATCTATCTATCTCATATCTATTTCTCTCATATCTCTCTATATATCCCATATCTATCTATCCATCTCATATCTATCTATCATCTATTTCTCTCATATCTATCCCATATCTATCTATCTATCCCATATCTATCTATCTGATATCTATCTATCTATCCCATATCTATCTATCCCATATCTATCTATCATCTATCTCTCTCATATCTATCTATCTCTCTATCATCTATTTCTCTCATATCTATCTATCTCATATCTATCTATCTAACCTATCTCTATCTCCGATCTATCTATCAATCTATCCTAACCCATATCTATCTATCTATCTATTCATCTATTTCTCTCATATCTATCTATCTATCTATCTATCTCATATCTATCTATCTCATATCTATCTATCTATCTATCTCATATCTATCTATCTCATATCTATCTATCTCATATCTATCTATCTCATATCTATCTATCTCATATCTATCCCCTATCTATCTATCTATCTATCTATCTATCGATCTATCTATCTATCTATCTGTCTCATATCTATCTCATATCTATCTATCATCTATTTCTCTCATATCTATCTATCTCATATCTATCTGTCTATCTATCTTTCTATCCCATATCTATATGTCTATCTAGAATAAAAGCCAAAAAGAAAGGATCGCGGCGCACGTACTTTTTAAAACAGGGAATGCCAGAGAGTAGAAAAGTTTACTACAACTCTAATTTATTAAAAGAGACCAATAAGTCTCAACATAAAACAACCGAAAAGTCCGACGCGTTTCTCTTGCAGCTCACTCTTCCTCAAGGGGTACAGATCCTAAACATGTATACACACATTTTTATAGAGAAATTGTCTGCAAAAAAAAAACGGTACGCAGTTGTATTGACCATCAGACGTACATTGTTACAAAGAACCAGGTATGTTCCGTGCACTGCCGGTGGTTAAAACTTCTGTCAATCACCACAGACACATGCTGATGAACGGAAGGGGATTTGCAAAGAGATACAGGGTGTCGATGTAATTAGCACACCTGTCTTTTGCAACCAGTCGTGATCAGCTTAAACTGTGGTGTTGAACAGCGAGTCTAGCGTGTCAGACAAAAAAAAAAAAAAAAAGAAAAAGAGAAAAGGGCAGACAGATTATCAATAGTGCGTAGGTGCACACTATAATGTCTACAAATACAAAGACCGTTATTAATGCCGATGAGAAAAAAGAGAAAAAGTGAACAGATTAGTCAAAGATCATGGGTATACAGTGGCTAATAAATATTTAATATCTAAAAAGATAATTGTGCAACCAATATAAAACCTGGGGTTACGTAATGAAAACCACACAACAATATACATAAAGTACCAAACAGTACATTATGAGTAACTGTATAATGACATGAATGCTAAAAAATAATAATAGCAAAACAATCCTTGTGTATAACCGAGAAAAAAGGGAACATAGAATTATACTTTTATCTACTGGATGTGAAATAATTTGCTAAAATATAGAAGATGAAAAATAGAGTACCTAGAAGACTTAAAATATGTACAACCCACGGACTGTTGTATCTAATATATGAATGGAACTTGGATGTGAATAATAAGTAAAGTCAGACTCAAAAAAGTGTAAAAACCGCTAAGTAGTGAATAGAACTGAACTACGAGGATTGTGGACTAAATAAAATGAATAGTATATTATGAATAATGTGACACACTAATAAATAACAGAACACACTGATATAGCAAACTGATAAATAATTATGCACTGTATATGACTAAGATCCATACCATATAAAACCATAATTGATACGATATCCAATACAAGTGGACTGACCATCAAGTAAAACTGTATATGAGCATCAACACTAAATAAAAATAAGGTAGCTCTACCAAAGGATGCGGGGGGTGTGTGTTTTCACCCCTCAAGGAATGTAAGTTTTAGCGAATGAGTTCCACTATATCATTTAAACCCTGGGGGATGTATAGTTTTAAGACGATACATCCAGTACAACTCACGTCTTTGGAGTTGCTTGGAATACATTAGAGACATTGATAGGAATCAAGTTCCCTATAGGAGTATGAAAGATCAGAGATGTTACGATTGTGGTGGGGGTTTTTTCATTGAAATGTCGGGCTACGCTCTGTTTTATATCCCCTTTTCGGATACTGCAGCGTGTCCGTTCAGTCTAAACACGCAATGCACAGATGTACGACCAACATACTGTAAATTGAAGGTACAGCGCATAACGTAAAATAACATAGTTGGATTTGCATTTTTAAAGGAAACTTGATGGTAAATTCTTCCTTGGTGATACAAGAAATGAAGGTGGATTTGTTTGATGCAGGTACAACATAGCAAACCTTTAGGAGATACATGAGTGCTACCTTTAACCGTATGTGACTCATTGAACATATTCTATGTTCTTGGTTATACACAAGATATGTTTGCTATTATTATTTTTTAGCATTCACTGTCATTTATACAGTTACTCATAATGTAACTGTTGGTTCTTTAATGTATAATGTTGTTTGGTTTTCCATTACGTAACCCCAGGTTATATTGGGTTGCACCCATTATCTTTTTTTAGATATTAATTATTTATTAGCCACTTATAACCCCATGATCTTTGAATAATCTGTTCACTTTTTCACTTTTTCTCAGTGGCATTAATAGACGGTTCTTAAGTATTGTAAGACATTATAGTGTGGTCACCCTACGCACCTATTGATTAATCTGTCTGCCCTTTTTCCTTTTTCTTTTTTTTTTTTTTTTTTTTTTTTTGTCTGTAAGCTAGACTTTTCAACACCACAGTTAAAGCTGATCACGACTGTTGCAAGAGACAGGTGTCTAATTACATCGACACCCTGTATCTCTTTGCAAATCCCCTACCTTTCATCACATGTGTCTGTGGTGATTGACAGAAGTTTAACCAACCGCATGCACGGACATAACCTGGTACTTTGTAACAATGTACGTCTATGGTCAATACACTCGTACCGTTTTTTTTTGGTGCAGATATTTTCTCTATAAAAAATGTGTTATAACATGTCTAGAGACTGTAACCCCTGAGGAATGCGTGGTGCTGCCACGCGAAACCGTGGGGCCTTTTGGGTTGTTTTATGTTCAATTTATGGTCTTTTAAAAAAATTTTGAGTTGTAGAAACTTTTCTACCCCTCATTCCCTTTTTTAAAAAAGTATGCGCCGCGACCCTTTTTTTTTTTTTGGCTTTTATTCTATGAATGCACGGAGTTACCCTACCGGGGGCCCAGGACGCCGGGGCCCTGCGAACGACCCAACTTTACGTGGGACCAAAAAGCTAAACGAGAGTTTGCTCGACCCTATAGCACAATGCAAGGGTGAGTATTTTTATCTCCCCTATATAAAACCCTTGAACGACTTCAAACCCTTGTGCCCTTTTTTCCTTTTCTCTTTTTTTTATTATTGTCTATTTTCATCCATATCTATCTATCTTCTACTTTTATCCCATATCACTATCTCATACTATCTATCTCCTATTCTCCTTATCTATCAAAATATCTATCTATCTAATTGTATATCTATCTATTCATATCTAAAATTATCTATCTATCTAACATCTCTTATCATCTATATCTATCTATCTATTGTCTCATATCTATCTCATTTACTAACATCTATCTCATATCATCTATCATCTACAACTATCTTTACTATTCATATCTATTATCTATCTATCTATATCTATCTATCTCATATAAATTTCTATCCCATTCTATCTATGTATCTATGTATAGTACTTTATCTTTATTATCTATCTATCCAAAACTATCTATCTCATATCTATCTTCTCCCATTATCCCTCTATCTATCTACTATCTCATATTATCTATTATTATCTTTCTATCTAACTACTCTTATTACTCATTCTATTATTATCTGTCCATATCTATTCATATTACTTTTATTATCTCATATCTTTTATTTATATATATCTACTATCCCATATCATCTAAGTTCTTGTATCTATGTATCTTCTTCTACCATCCATATCTATCTTTTTATCTATCTATCTATCCATATCTATCTATCTATCCCCACATCTTCTATCTATCTAGCTATCTATCTCTCCACATAACTACACAGGTCCCCAGAGGAAGCCCGATATAAAACGTGCGTCAGGACTGTGTTGTCATACTGTACGGGAATCGGGGGAGATGAGTACTCAAGTTTTTTTATCTTTAGATTAAGTATTATGATATTGTGGGATTTAAGATACGTACTATTATGCTGAGATGAGATGATCTGGTAAAATAGTCCTTACAGGATGTTATATGCTGTGCTTTACTGGAGGACATTTCTACCCCTCCTTGCCTAGTGCTGATAGTTACTGCATTACCCTGTTCAGTATTTTAGGTGCTTTTTTAATATATTTTTTTCACATTATCATATTGAATAAAGAAATCTATTTTTGAGCCAGTGATTATACTTTGTACGTTGTTTTTTTTGTTGTATTTCTTTCTATCTGTCCATTGGCCACATACGGTAGCTAATGCAGTCAAAATCCACACAGCAGCTGCTGAGGAACCTCTTTGGAAAGAGAAGGCCGGGTCTAGCGACGAGCAATAGAACATTCTCCACAGCTTCTAAGCTTGAAGTTCACAGCAGTAAGTTTCTCTCTGTGCAGAAGCTCTGGGAACGCGGCGTCTACTTAGCAGCCTCTTCTGCATTGTTACATTTTGCACATTTTATGCCTAATTGTTCCTCACACGATTTGGATGGAGCGTGATTGATTTTATTCAGACAATTCTGATGACTTTCCGGAGCTATTTTAGCTTTTACCTCATTTGTGGCCTAGGAAGCGACCTGAAAAAAACAAATCCACAAATAATCATCATCATCTCCTCACTGAAACCTTCATTGTATTCTCTACTGCAGGAACACGGATAATTTCACTGGAGTCTCGTTACCTGAACGCTAAGGTCAGGAAGAATTCTAAAAATATTCAGGTAAATAGACAGATAGATAGATAGATATGAGATATATAGATAGATAGATAGATAGATAGATGGATAGATAGATATGAGATGGATAGATAGATATGAGATGGAAAGATAGAATAGAGATGGATAGATAGATATGAGAGGATAGATAGATATAGATGGATAGATACGATATGAGATAGATAGATAGATATGAGATAGATAGATATAAGATGGATGATGAATATGGGAAGATAGAAAGAAAGATAATAGATATGAGATAGATAGATATAACGATAGAAAGATAATTAATAATGGGATAGATAGATAGATAGATATGCGATAGATAGTATGAGAAGACAATAGATAGATAGATATAGATACGATAATATGAGATAGAAAATATATAGAATAATAGATAGATAGATAGATACATAGATAGTTAGATAGATAGATATGATTTGAGATAGTACAGGAGATAGAGAGATAGATAGATGATAGATAGATATGGGATAGATGATAGATATGGGATAGATATAGATAGAATAGATAGATAGATAGGATATGAGATAGATAGATATGAATAGATAGATATGCAGATAGATAGATATGATAAAGATAGATATGAGATAGATAATGATATGAAATAGATAGATATGAGAATAGACAGAAGATATAAAGTAATATAGATAAGAAAGATATAGATATGATAGATAGATAGATAGATAGATAGATAGATAGAATAGATATAAAGATATATGGATTGATCTGGCAACATGAGCCCTGCCCCTTCCTCCACCCTGTATTGGTGGCTCGTCCATAGAGCTGTTTGGCCCTGGTGTGCTGGAGGAGGCATGGGTGTACACATGGGTGGGGTTTGGGAGCAGTTGTGTCTCACCTATCGTGCCCCTCTCTCTGTGTATTGATAGGTCGGGTGCCTATGACTATGGGGCCACTCTGCCTGGTGCAGTTATTTTTATGAGTCTAACTGAAAACCCTACCATGTTGTTTGCCCCTGAAATGAAAACTGAGGAAAGCAGCCATGTCCATCAAGAAGAGACGTTCTTGTCCGAGAGTCCCCTGGCATTGTATCATGTGTCTGGTCAGTGCTGTATACTCCTGTGTATTCTCTAGTGATATTCATCAGGAGCCTCTCCACCCCCATTGTCCTATCTCAGGACCCACTCACGGCAGTAGATCTCCACCTGTTGTAGAGGGAAGAGTAGGAGACCCATTAGAAACCTTCTGTCCTTACTGCTGTCAGATCAGGTCAGGACGGAGAGGTTTCATGAGGTCGTGCGTTCACGACACGATCAATCCATCTGCATAATGTATCTGCTGCTTCCAACCTGGGCTGTTCTCCACCATCAGCAACCTCCTGACCTGCAGTAACGCTAATGAGGAGCCGCTCGCTCCTTCCAGAACTTGAGGCCTCACTCCGGGTACTTTTACCCTATAGTTCATTAGAAATTCCCTTTAGATACACTGTAGTACCAGTAGTTTTGATTACCTGAAGCTGTGTACAGGATTTCTGGCTGATGCAAGGGTCTCTTCTAGGTCACATGACCACTTCAGGTTTCCTGTCCATAGTTCATTAGAAATTGCTCTTATGTACACTGTTGTGACAGTAGTGAGGAATCCTGTATTCAGCTGCAGGTCACATGACCCAGGGGCAGCAGTGAGAAATCCTGTATTCAGCTGCATGTCCACATGACCCAGGGGGTCAGCAGAGAGAAAATCCTGTATTCAGCTGCAGGTCACATGACCCAGTGGCAAGCAGTGATATCCTGTATTCAGCTGTCAGGTCACATGATCCAGGGCAGCAGTGAGAAATCCTGTAATCCAGCTGCAGGTCACATGACCCAGTGGCAGCAGTGAAACCTGTACTTCCTGCTGCAGGTCACATACCGAGGGCGAGCAATGATAAATCCAGTATTCAGCTGGCATGTCACCATGATCCAGGGCAGCAAGTGGAAATCCTGTATACAGCTTCAGGTCGACATGATCCATGGGCAGCAGTGAGGAATCCTGTATTCACTGCAGGTCACAATGACCCAGGGGCAGCAGTGAGGAATCCCAGTATTCACTGCAGGTCACATGACCCAGGCAGCAAGTGAGGAATCCAAAATTCACTGCAGGTCACATGACCCGCCGGCAAGCAGGTGAGAAATCCTGTAATCAGCTGCAGTCACACTGACCCAGTGCAGCAGTGACAAATCCTGTATTCCAGATGCAGGTCACATGACCCCTCCATTGGCAGCATAGAGAAATCCTGTATTCAGCTCAGGTCACATGACCCAAGACAGCAGTGAGAAATCCTGTATTCAGCTGCAGGTCACATGACCCAGTGGCAGCAGTGAGAATCCTGTATGTCAGCTGCAGGGCACATGACCCGGGGGCAGCAGTGAGGAATCCAGTATTTCATCTGCGTCACAACGACCCAGGGCAACATGAAAATCTGTACTTCAGCTACAGGTCACATGACCCAGTGGCAGCAGTGAGAAATCCTGTATTCCACTGGCAGGGCAAACATGACCCAGGGCAGCGAATGAGGCATCCTGTATTCCAGCTGAGGTCACATGACCCGAGGCAGCAGTGCGAAATCTGTATTCAGCTGCAAGTCAACATACCCAGAGGCAGCAGTGAGGAATTCCTGTATACCAGCTGCAGGTCACATTAACCCAGGGCATCGGAGGAATCCTGAATTCAAGCTGCAGGTCCACATTGACACATAGGCAGCCATGAGAAATCCTGTATTCAGCTGCAGGTCACATGACCCAGGGTGCAGCATTGAGAAATCCTGTATTCACTGCAAGGTCCACATACCCAGTGGCAGCACAGTTGAGTTATCCTGTATTCACTGCAGGTCACATGATCCAGGGGCAGCAGTGAGAAAATCCTTTATTAGCTGGCAGGTCACATGACCCAGCTGGCAGCAGTGGGAAACCTGTATTCAGCTGCAGGTTCACATGACCGTCGAGGGGGCAAGCAGATGAGAAATCCATATTCAGCTGCAGGTCACATGATCCAGGGGCAGCAGTGAGAAATCCTGTATTCAGCTGGCAGGTCACATGATCCAGGGGCAGCAGGAGGAATCCTGTCTCAGCTGCGGTCACATGACCCAGGGCAGCAGTGAGGAATCCTGGTATTCAGCAGCAGGTCACATGAACCCAGGGGCAGCATGAGGAAATCCTGTATTCAGCTGCAGGGTCAACGACCCGAGGTCAGCAGAGAGATATTCCTGTATTCAGCTGCAGGACACATGACCCAGTGGCAGCATGACAAATCCTGTATTCAGCTGCAGGTTCACATGACCCATTGGCACATGAGAAATCCTGTATCAGCTGCAGGTCACATTACCCAGAGACAGGCACGGAATCCTGTATTCAGCTGCAGGTCGACATGTGACCCAGTGGCAGCAGTGAGAAATCCTGTATTCAGCTGCAGGGCACAAGACCCGGGTGGCAGCTGTGAGGAATCCTGTATTCAGCTGTCAGGTCCCATGACCCCGTGGTCAGCAGTGAGAAATCCTGTATTCAGCTGTCAGGCACATGACCCAGGGCCAGCAGTGAGGAATCCTGTAATTTCAGCTGCAGTCACCTGACCCGGAGGCAGCAGAGAGGAAAATCCTGTAAATTCAGCAGCAGGTTCACATGACCCAGTGGCAGCAAGTGAGGAATCCTGTATTCAGCAGCAGGTCACATACCCACGGGGCAAGCAGTGAGGAAGTCCTGTAATCAGCTGCAGGTCACATGACACGAGGCACAATGAGAAATCCTGTATTCAGCTCGCAGGTCACATGACCCAGCCGCAGCAGTGAGAATTTTCCCTGTATTCACTAGAGGTCAACAACATGACACCAGTGCAGCAGAGAGGAATCCTGTATTCAGCAGCAGTTCACGTGACCCAGGTGACAGCAGTGAGAAATCCTGTATTCAGCTGGCAGGTCACATGACCCAGGGGCAGCAGTGAGAAGTCTTGTATTCAGCTGCAGGTCACATTACCCAGTGGGGCAGCATGAGACATCTTGTATTCAGTCTGCAGGTCACATTGGAATCCAGTGGCAGCAGTGAGAAACCTGTATTCAGCTGCAGAGTCACAGTGACCCATGGGCAGCAGTGAGAGAATCCTGTATTCAGCTGGCAGGTATATGACCCAGGGGCAGCATTGAGAAAAACCTGTAATTCAGCCTCAGGTCACATGACCCGGGGCAGCATTGAGAATCCTGTATTCACTGCAGGTTAACACATGACCCAGGGCATAAGTGAGAATCCAGATTCAACACTGCAGGTCACACTACCCTGGAGGCAGCAGTGAGAAATCCTGTAATCTGCTGCAGATTCACGTGACCCAGGGGCACAGTGAGGAATCCTGTAAATTCAGCTGGGGCAGTCCCCACATGACCCATGGCAGCAGTGAGAAATCTGTATTCAGCTGCAGGACACATGACCCAGGGGCAGCAGTGAGGAATCCTGTATTCAGATGCAGGTCAAATGACCAGGGGCAGTCAGTGATAAATCCGTATTCAGCTGCAGGTCACATGACCCCGGAGTGCAGCAGTGAGAAATCCTGTATTCAGCTGCAGGTCCACAACATGACCCGGAGGCAGCAGTAAGGAATCCTGTATACAGCTGCAAGGTCACATGACCCATTGGGGGTGCAGCAGTGAGGAATCCTGTAATCAAGCTGCAGGGCACATACCCAGGGGCAGCAGTGAGGAATCCTGTATTCAGCTGCAGAGTCCACATGAACCCGGAGGCAGCAGTGAGAAAATCCTGTATTCAGCTGCAGGTCACAGGTGACCCAGTGGCAGCAAGTGAGGAATCCTGTATCAGCTGCAGGGCACATGACCCAGGGCAGCAGTGAGGATTCCTGTATTCAGCTGCAGGTCACATACCCTGGAGGCAGCAGTGAGAAATCATGAATTCAGCTGCAGTCACATGACCAGTGGCCAGCAGTGAGGAATCCTGTATTCAGCTGCAGTCACATGACCCAGTGGCCAGCAGTGAGGAATCCTAGTAATTTAGCATGCAGGTCACATGACCCAGTGGCAAGCAGTGAGGAATCCTGTATTCAGCTGCAGGTCACATGAACCCATGGCAGCAGTGAGAAATCTCTGTATTCAGCTGCAGGTCACATGACCCAGTGGCAGCAGTGAGAAATCCTCATATTCACTGCATGTTCACATGACCCAGTTGAGAAATCCTGTATTCAGCAGCAGGTCAATGACCCAGGGCAGCAGTTGAGAAATCCTGTATACAGCTACAGGCACATGACCCAGGGGCATGCATGAGGAATCCTGTACTAAGCTGCAGGTCACAAGACCCATGGGCAGCAAGTGAGGGAATCCTGTATTCCAGCTGCATGTCACATGACCCACCAGAGGCAGCATGAAAAATCCTGTATCAGCCTGCAGGTCACAATGACCCAGGGTCAGCAATTAGAAATCCATATTCGCTGCAGGTCACATAATCCAGGGGCAGCAAGCTGGAGAAATCCTGTATATCAGCTGCAGGTCACAAGAACCCAGGGGCAGCAGTGAGAATCCTGAATCTCCAAGCATCTTCAGGTCACAAGACCCTGGGCAGCAGTAAGGAATCCTGTATTCATTATCAGCAGCAGGTCACATTACCAGAGGGCAGCAGTGAGAAATTCCTGTATTCAGCTCAGGTCACAATGACCCAGGGCAGCAGTGAGAAATCCTGTATTCAGCAGCAGGTCACATGACCCAGGGGCAGCTGTGAGGAATCCAGTAAACAGCTGCAAGGTCACATGACCCAGGGGTCAGCAGTGAGGAATCCGAATCAGCTGCAGGGCACAGGACCCAGGGGCATTCAGTGAGGAATCCTGTATTCCAGCAGCCGGTCACATGACCCAGGGGCAGTCAGTGAGGAATCCTGTATTCAGCTATCAGTTCAACATTACCCAGGGAGCAGTGAGAAATCCTGTATTCAGCTGCAGGTCACATGACCAGAGGCTGCAGAGAGAAATTCTGTATTCAGCTGCAGGTCACATGACCAGACAGCCAGTGAGGAATCCTGTAATCACTGCAGGTCACAAACCCAGTGGGCAAGCAGTGAGGAATCTGTAATCAGATGCAGGTCACATGACCCAGTGGGCAGCAGAGAGGAACCTGTATACAGCCTGAGGTCACAATGACCCAGTGTAGCAGTGAGAATCCTGTTTTCTCTGCAGGCACATGACCCAGTGGCAGCAGAGAGGAATCCTGTATTCAGCTTGCAGGTCACATGACCCAGGGGCAGCAGTGAGAAATCCTGTATTCAGCTGCAGCTAAGCAAAATTACTGGCACCACTAGCAATTTCTAATGAACTAAAGGGGGACGTTTCATGAAAAATGACCCAACCTCATTCTAGGTTGCAGTAATTAAAATATTAAGATTTTAAGGATTCTAAATTGGCCATTTGGACTGGGTCTGTTGTGTGTAACCTGCAGATTTTTGCTATTTCCTGGTGTTGCTCAAATAGGACCCTATGTGATTCGACACTGGTCTACTGATTTTGAAAAAAAAAAAATTAGGTTTGAGACATTCCACATTTTTTTCTCTAACCCTATTCATATAACTATTTGTAACCCTAACCTTAAATTAGAGTTAAAGGGGTAGTCTCGCTACAAAGAATAGCTTTCAAATTGTAGGAACACAAAATAAAGACATTTTTTCCAATATATTGGCTTTGTTCCTCTGTTTTCCCTAAGGAGATACAAGTGAATTAATGACGCGTGCCTGGCTATTTCAGTTCTCTCACGAACCAAACCTGTAAAACAATCTCCCCCTGCTGTTCGTTCTATGAGATAACAGTGAGTGACAACATCACCAGGTTCAAGCAGTGTCCCTGATGCTGCTCAGCAGTAAAAAGCTTGATTTATGTAAAATAAACAGAACTGGTAATTAGGGCTTTTGTTTGGGGATAGATAAAGCCTTCTGACAGCAGTTTGAAAATCTTCTTAGCTAATCACTTATCTAATTACAACTGAAAACAAGGAGCACTGGAGCAGTATGGGCAAATGAGTCAGTCAGTCTGAAACCAGGAAGTGACAGAGTATTTCAATTCATGCAATTCCTGTGAAACTCTGTAGGGGAGACAACTCCTTTAAGGTGTTTAGGCATTTTTAGGGTGAATTTCCTGTCTGACTTCCCTTCCGGTTACTTCAACATAGACCAAATATTATGTTAGCCAGAAGTGACGTCAGAGTGGACATTAGACTGCAATGGGAGTGTCGCCAGACCGGTAACTTAAACCCCTAAAACCTCTCAAACAACCCTAACTCTAAGGGTTAAGGTTTCGGCTATGGTCAATTTGTTGGCAATTGTTGGCAAAATTCAGACAGGACAATACAGACCGAAGCGCCAGATTCGGGTTGAATTTGACTTTGACCGAAATCCCAATGTTCATCATTACCCTCTGCCTTCCATCTGTCACTTTCTTCTAGTGTTTGGCTTCAGATTAGAGTAAAAATAGATTTTAGCCTGAATCTCATTTGGTTCGGCCCAAAAAATCTGACAAAAAGTTTGACTCCTAACCCTAAACTGGGGATAGGATTTTAAAGGGCTAACTTACCGTGCTGTGGAAAAAAGAGGGGACTGCAGACTGGTGCAAGATGACAACTTGGAGAACACAGGTCTTGAGGGTAACGTGAACTTTCTGATTTTAAGGTCTGTTAGAGCTCGAAAATGGGCAGAAACTAAGAAACTAAGGGCGACATGTATGAAGCTCGGCGCGTCGGAGCGCACTTTTTCGAGCGCTCGAACGTGAAAGCTGCGCCTCATGTATGTCAGTGCCAGAGGTGCACTCATACATGGCGGTGTAAAGTCCGCCGCGCCTCGCCAGTGGTGGGGCGCAGAAGGGACTGCGGTGTGCGCCTCACATGTAATCCCGATTCAAGACAGGCTGAAAACAGCGAGAAATCATTAAGATTCCGTCCGCTGTGTAATGAATCAAAACATCAGCCTTCATTAGGTGTAAAAACATTAATCAGAAAAAGAGCTAAAGAAACCTTCTAAACAAATACATAAAATAAAATCACTTCCAAAAATCAAGACGGTCGCTACATCAGAATTGCGATATAGAAGAATTGCCGGAAATACAGTAAATCAAATTCTGTAAACTCTTCTCAATTGGTCGGCATAAACCACCAATCAGAATAAGGAGCGACAGTGACGCCCATTAAACCTATGGAAGAAGTATTACCAATCACAATAAAGAGGCGGACAGTTCAAAATACAGTAAAAAGGCGAAACGATCTGATAGGTTGAGCCCCAGCGGCAGATATGAAACCACCAATTCATATGTTAGTTGCGTCTATTTTGAGTGGAGCAAGAAGGGCGCGAATAGAAGTGGCGCCCTAAAAATTATTATACTGCCTATGGGAAATATTATATACTGTGATTGGTTGGCGGGGAAGAAGGGTGGCTCGTCCTGCTTAGCCAATCAGACACGGCTGAGCTACCTTCACAATCGAGAGCTCTAATTGGAAAGGAGAAAATGTGCGGAGTGAGCTCAGTTGTGATTGGCTAAGCGTTTAAAAAGAGGCGCGGTTATTTGGACGCAATGGGAGAGCGGCGACGCTCTTATGGGTTTTCTAATGCAGATCGTAATAAAATGGCTACAAGGCAGAAATTAAACCAAATGAAAAGACTCTTAAGTTGTACCGATGTTTATATAAAATTATCAATAAATATGGTGGAACGAAAAATAAAACAAATGATAAATATGAATTCAATTAATTCATTTTTATGAGGCTGCGTCCCCGCCCCAAAAGAACGCCCACACCGCGCACCATGCTGCATCGCCCCTTCATGCTATGACGCATCCGAAGTGGCAAAGGTTGCGCCTAACATCGCATCCCTGCGTCCGACAGGAGATTCGGGCCGGTGAGGCGCAGAATACACCAGAAATCGGGCGCAAATCCCGTTCATACATGTCGCCCTAAATTTTGCAAAGTTCAATGTGGAGGGTGTTCAATCACTGTTCTATTCAAAGCTTTCCTCAGTGTTCAAGAGCAGTGACGAAGGAGCCCCAAGATCAGACATTTAACATGTATCTTGTGGAAAGTGTAGGACAGGGGTGCCTAGGACACAATGGTGGAGTTAAATCTAGTGGTCCACCAATGGAGATTCCTGGGGCCACCAGTGCAGTTGATTCTTGGGCCCCACCAGTGCAGTGGATTCTTGGGGCCACCAGTGGAGTTGATTCTTGGGGTTTACCAGTGGAGCTGATTCTTGGGGACCACCAGTGGAGTTGATTCTTGGGGTTCACCAGTGCAGTTTATTCTTGGGCCCCACCAGTGCAGTTGATTCTTGGGGCCACCAGTGGAGCAGATTCTTGAGAACCACCAGTGGAGTTGATTCTTGGGGTTTACCAGTGGAGCTGATTCTTGGGGACCACCAGTGGAGTTGATTCTTGGGGTTCACCAGTGGAGCTGATTCTTGGGGTCCACCAGTAGAGCTGATTCTTGGGGTTCACCGGTGGAGCTGATTCTTGGGGTTCACCAGTGAAACTGATTCTTGGGGTTCACCAGTGGTGCTGATTCTTGGAGCCCACCAGTGGAGTTTTTTCTTGGGGCCACCAGTGGGGTTATTTCTTGGGGCCCACCAGTGGAGATGATTCTTGAGGCCACCAATGGAGTAGATTCTTGGGGCCACTAATGGAGTTAATTCTTGAGGCCCACCAGTGGAGCAGATTCTTGGACTCCACCAGTGCAGTTGATTCTTGGGGTCCACCAGTGGAGCTGATTCTTGGGCTCCACCAGTGAAGTTGATTCTTGGGGACCACCAGTGGAGATGATTCTTGGGGTCCACCAGTGCAGCTGATTCTTGGGCTCCACCAGTGGAGTTGATTCTTGGGGCCCACCAGTGGAGTTCATTCTTGGGGCCATCAGTGGAGCAGATTCTTGGACTCCACCAGTGCAGTTGATTCTTGGGTCCCACCAGTGGAGCTGATTCTTGGGCTCCACCAGTGCAGTTGATTCTTGTGGTCCACCCGTGGATATGATTCTTGGGGCCCACCAGTGAAGCTGATTCTTGGAGTCCACCAGTGCAGTTGATTCTTGGGGTCCACCAGTGGAGATGGTTCTTGGGGTCCACCAGTGCAGTTGATTCTGGGGATCCAGCAATGGAAATGATTCTGGGGGGCCCATGCTAAAGCTACTGTTCATGACTCTTACACTTTGGATGATATAGTTGATAGCAACTGCAGGACCAACCATGGTAGGGGGCCTTTGAGGGGTTTCCCCTTTGGTCCAGTCATAAGCCGGTCTGTGAATCATAGGAAAACCCCTTTAAGCATTATTTACCACAATGAAAACTGGACACTGGCCCTTTAATAATACTGCTGAAATTGAGGGTTTGGGGGTCTTTGCCCACAAGACTGAAGTGAATGACTGATGCAAGACATCTTCTGAACAATCACTCTCATCTGGAGAGATTTTCTCACGCTGAGATTATTCCTGAAAGCTGCCATTGAACAGGTTACGTGATAAGGCCACAACAGGCGGTCCTGGGCGGACTGCACCTCCACCAACGCCGCGCACGTCCAGGAGCCGCCGGCTGACTTATGCCAATAAATCCTGTAAAATAACTTGTAATAAATATTTAAATGAATATTAAGCAGAGCGGAGATTTGTAGCGGCATAAATTCTCTGATTTGAAGGAACCCAAGCGTCTTCGAGATTTTCTGCACGGCCTCAGACTTTGGTGGTAAAATATGAATTTTGAAATCCCGGAGGTTTCACCGTTTTCTAATATTAATGGGAAATATTTTCTATACTAAATTGATTGTGTTCTGCCCGGGAAGCAAGAGAAACAAAATTATTCCAGACGCCCCATGCTGTTCGCTGATAAGATGGAAACTGTAAATGCTACCGGCTTATGGGAATTGTGGACCTCCTCTGTCGCCAAGGATTTGGCATAGGACAAAACCAGGGTGTGGAGTCTAAAGGGTTATGTAATTGTTCTCCCTCAACCCCTGCAGGGATAGCTGGTCCTATCTACAGAGAATTCCGAGGTCAACACCTCCAAAGGAGCCTCCATTCATCTGAAGATGGAGTCCGTAAGCTTTGGTCAGGGCAGGCGGAGTTTTGCAAGACTAGGTTCAGGCAGACGGGTGGGGCAGAGGTCAGACAGAAGTACAAGGTCAAGAACGAGCCAAGAAGTCTTTACCAGGACATGAGCAGTGGATGCTCCTTTGCACCATATTGGAACCTGATGAAACCTATTTCTGAGGCAGATGACTATGGTGAAGGGGGGTTTCTAAATAACAAGACTTGATGACATGATCATAGGAGCGTCCCAAGAGCTGGTTCGGGGTGGTCAAGCAACACAGAGAAAGAAAGCCAGATATAAACAGAGCAGAGCTGAAAAGCCAAGCTGGATTTGTAGAGCAGAGCTGAGCAGGTATCATGTCAGTGTGAAAGAGATGAGCTCCAACAACCATGTAGGGTGTTGAAAGTGACACATAGGAATTTAATGGAGGACCGGTCTGGTTAGCTGATGTTTTGCATGTAGCCTGGTGTCCTTCATCTTGTAGAACACTTTGATGAGAGTTGGACTTTGATAGATAGATAGCAGCAGCGTGGTGCTTTGAATTCTCGTCCTAGTTAAATTTGGCCCAAATTGTATCGATTTAATTTTGGTAAGGCCAATGCCTAAATAATCTAGCATAAATTAAGCTCTAACATAAAGTTTGGATCAGGGTTCTTTACTGTTCTGTAAGGTATGGCAGAACGACCACAGGCGGTAACATGTTTCTGCCGCTAGGCAGTTTACAGCCGGAGACCTGCTGCAGATTCACCAGGGGGACCTGGTCT
>JAODAL010018672.1:0-74127 GCA_025379985.1 Phyllomedusa bahiana | reverse complement strand
CATCGGGTTTTTTTTTGCACTCCCCCCACCCTCACACTGTTAAATCAGTGCAAGTGTATTCAGTAGCTGGTGCCTTCAAAATTCTGAAAGGTATGGTCGGGACAGGCCAAGGAGAAATATAACGTTAGTGTAACGTAGTGTAGGACCCACCTGCATTGATGTCTCGTTGAAGTTCAAAGGGTGGACTTTAGCAGTTTTGATCAAAAGCGTGAACTAAGAACCTCAAAAAACGTTCATGTTTTTATAAAGCAGGAATGTTTTTTCATGTATTCTAATATAGTGTGCTGCTGGTATTGTTATGTGTATTTATTGATTTCAAAGAGGCTAAACCATGGCCCTGTCAACCCGATACAGCTTTTGAGTGGAACCTGCGTTAACAGTTGACGCTTATAAACTACAACACAGTTTCCTATTAAGATATAATGGGATGCACCTTCCCGGCAGAATGTTTGTGGATTTTAGCCTATCATGCACACAGATTTTGCAACTAAACAAAATTCCGTCGTGTGTACAAGGCCTTAAAATGTTTAAATTTTGAAATACTTTAAACCCGTAAAGAAAAAGAGAAAATTAAAATCCATAATATGTATGATCCATCTTACTCATATTTGCGTGGGTTTCATCTGCATTCTCACGTTTTCCCCTTACACTTGAAAATGCATAGCGAGATATACATTGCCCTTAATAAGTGCATGAGATAAGGAAATCAAATTGTGAGCTCCACTGGGGCAAGAACTTTTACTGCAATATATATACAGTCATGCAGCACGTGCTATATTTTTGTGCTTCTATAACAATTTCCGTAAGAGAGCCTAACAAATTCCAATAAAATAGATGGTAAAACATATTACATGTATTTTTTTTTTTTTTACATTTTCCACTACGGCCCCCTGTTGACTGTCAGTAGCTCAAATATTGGCCAGCATTTGTTTAACCCCAAGGGATATTTGTACAGTTAATACCTGCACACCTGTAACCAACTTGACAAGCAGGGAAGCAGAAATTATTATTCAGGTCCAAGAAATAAAGTGTTGCTCAAGCTGCTGTAAAAAGAATATATTCAAAAATATAAAAGTGCCCTCGAGGGACTGATGCTGTGAAGATGATGATTTGGTCTGTAAAGTTTTAGTCAACCATGTGTGATATTATAGAGTAATCTGGGAAAATGCTGGAGAGCAGAAAATTAGTCCACAAAAGTGTGTACGAGATAAAACGTCTTTCTTCACGATTTTTATCAAAATAGAAACAGAAAACATTTTTCAAGGAGTTTATTTTACTTTTTTATTTATTTTGCTGTGGATGCAGTCTCTGGGGCTTGACTACTGCTGAAAAAAAATCAATACTCTCTATTAGAGCACACCACGCAAAGTTTGCCACAATAGTAGATGTAAGTTACTGCAACATTTCTTGTTTTATTTTGTGCCTACAAACCGATATCTTGGATTTATACATAACAGATGGAAACAAATATTCGAGGGTTAGTCATAGTTGTGGGCTAACAGATGAACTACTCACTGATGTAATATACATTTTATACAAATCCAAACAATCCAAGTGATTACAGGACTTGTTTTTAAATTATTTTTATACAAGGTAAAATACAGCTCAAAATGACCCAAAATAGTTGATAAGTGTATGATTGGGACCCCCACCAATTTCAAGAACAGGGGTCCTGACACCCCTATTCCAGAGGAGCTGTACTTGGTTGTGTTTGTCTGCGCAATACACTGTGACTCAGGACTATACATTTACCACCCATATCAAATGGCTGTTTTCATTCATCTCCCTGTAAAGTTTCCAGTGATAATTCTGCAGCGATCAGCAGTATTTCCTGCTTAGAATCCCTCTCCTTTTGCCTTGTTAAACTACAGGCCTTATGATCTTTGGTGTTCTTTGTCTATCTTCCCCCTTCCAACCTCAGTCTTGGTGCACATCACCACCCTCTTCCTTCCTATTTCCTGCTTCATGTCAAAAGAGATAGGGTATATTCACACGATGTATTGCGGCGCATACAGTACGCGCCGCAATACTTCGTGGGCTTTGGGAGCTCGCGCTGCTCAGCGCATACTACCGAGGCGCTGGGGGGTGGCAGCCCACCGGCCCGATAGACATGTCACTTATCTCCCCGCGCTTACACTACAATCGTACTGTATAAACGGGGAGAGGAGGCGTAATCCATATTTCTCTATGGATTACCGTAATTTCTCACCCATATTACAGCGCAAATACGCGGTGAAATGCACGCCGATAATACGCTGTGTGAACATACCCCTTGAAGCCAGGAGAAAACAGGTGCCCTAAAAAGTCAAACCTCCATGGTCACCCATCTCATTTCCTGTGTGCCTAGACAAACACAACTACTGAGCTTCGGACATCTACAGTTGATGTAGAACTGCGGGCAGATCACAGAAAAAGCTATTAATTTATTGTTATATTAAAAAAGTAACTATAGGGGAGATTATTCACAAAATATTTTTTTCCCCCACTGGAAAACCCCTTAAAAATTTGGAAAGGAGTTCATTCATCACTTTTATTACAAATAATAGCGGCCACATTCCAAAAATGGAAGGCCCATTGCAAAAGAACTTCAATAATCTTTACCCTAAGGCCTCGTTCACACGGCTTATTGCCGGCGTAATTGCGGGGACGGATTTAGCCCCGCAATTACGCCGGTAGCCGGGCAGCGGGGCCGGCAGCTCGCCGGCCCCATAGACTGTCATTGTCTGCGGCACGTACACGGCATAAATAATGTGCATGTCACTTTCTCCCCCCTCAGCGGATTCGCCGAGCGGGGAGGAGAGACGGAATCCACAGTTCTCTATGAGAACTGTGGATTACCGTAGTTACTGGGACGGATTGGAGCCATATTGCAGCGCAAATATGGTGCGCAGTACGTCTCCAATCAGTCCCAGAATAAGCCGTGTGAACGAGGCCTAAAAGTTGCATAGCAATAACTCTCCGGTTGCAGACTGTGGACAGAATCTTGACAGCTATAGGAATCTAGAAACGGTACAGGTATATAGAAGAAATATAATTTGATTGACAGTTGCAGACTAAAGGACATCATTTGGTGAAGAATGGACACCTTTTTTGCCACTGAACACTGCAGGGCAGATTTACCAAGACTAGATAGTTACATAGTTTGTAAGGCTGAAAAAAGACAAGACGTCCATCCAGTTCATTCTATTTTGCTAAAGTGTTGATCCAGAGGAAGGCAAAAAACCCCAATGAGGTAGAAGCCAATTGTCCTCATTTTAGGGAAAAAATTCCTTCCTGACTCCAATCTGGAAGTCGGAAAAATCCCTGGATCAACGCCCTTCTCCAGAATCCTAGTCACTATAACTTGTTATATTATTGCGCTCCAGAAATGCATCCAAACCCTTTTTGAACTCGGTTATTGAATTCACCATGACAAGTTCCTCTGGCAGAGCGTTCCACAGTCTCACCGCTCTAACAGTAAAGAATCCCTTTCTATGTTTATGCAGAAACTTTCGTTCCTCAAGACGTAGAGGATGCCCCCTTGTTCTAGATACAGCCCTGGATATAGATAAATCTTGGGAGAGATCTCTATATTGACCTTTAATGTATTTAAACATATTATATCTCCCCAAAGCCGTCTTTTCTCTAAACTAAATAACCCCAATCTTGCTAATCTTTCTGGGTATTGCAGTTCACCCAGTGCTTTTGTTATTTTTGATAGGCAACAATTTTAGTGATTCATGTGGTTTGATAAATCTGACATCTTTAGACACTGTAGTCAAACTTTACACCATCTAAAAGTTGCTTTGTTTAGCACCCTTCCTTTACTGAAAAGTCACACCTACTCATCCAGCAAGGCAGAAAAGGTATGAAGAAGTCTCTAAAACACATAAAAAGTTGCAGTACATAATGAACTGTTGCAAAACTTAATTAAAAAATCTGCCCAACTGACTGAAAAACACTGGAATTGGACTATACTGTTCGGATATTTGTCAACAAGGGTAAATGTCATTAACCTTGCAAGTTGTCACAATCAGACATTGAGGTAACATTATTTTTATAACTGCTTCTTTTACCCACTAAATCTCATCCCCAGCAAAACAGGTACAGAAATGTTCAAGAACAATGTAAATTGCCATGTATCTACACAAATTTGATAGTGATTTGATTTACCATATAAATTATTGGTCTTCAGTCTATGACTTTCCAGCTGATGGAAAACTACAACTGCCAGCATGTAGTTGGCATCCACTGATGTATTTGATAAAAAAAAAAAGACGGTAAAAATCTACCAAATTATATTGAACATCAGAACTCTCTATGGCATCTACATGCTTAAAAATGTGAAAAAAAGTATTCAGGAAACACCACTTATAAAAAATACGGTAAAAATCCACCAAATTATATTTAACATCAGAACTCTCTATGGCATCTACATGCTCAAAAATGTGAAAAAATTTATTCATGAAGAAGATTACAATAGACAAATCCCCAGGTCCAGATGGCATACACCCACGTGTCCTAAGGGAGTTAAGTGATGTCATAGACAGGCCCCTATTCGTAATATTTATGGACTGTCTAATAACGGGGTATGTCCCAAAGGATTGGCGCATAGCAAATGTGGTGGCAATATTCAAAAAGGGGTCAAAAAGTGATCCAGGAAACTATAGGCCGGTAAGTTTGACCTCTGTTGTAGGTAAAATTTTTGAAGGTTTTCTCAGAGATGCTATCCTGGAGTATCTCACTGAAAATAAATGTATAACGCCGTTCCAGCATGGGTTCATGAAGGATCGGTCCTGTCAGACTAATCTCATCAGCTTCTATGAGGAAGTCAGTGCTAGACTGGATCAGGGTGAGGCACTGATGTCATATATCTAGATTTTTCTAAAGCATTTGATACGGTGCCACATAAAAGGTTGGTAAATAAAATGAGAATGCTTGGACTGGGGGAAAATGTGTGCAAGTGGGTAAGCAACTGGCTCACTGATAGAAAACAAAGGGTAGTTATTAACGGTACATACTCAGACTGGATCCCTGTTACTAGTGGGGTACCCCAAGGGTCAGTATTGGGCCCTATCCTCTTTAACATTTTCACTAATGATCTTACACAGGGATTACACAGTAGAATATCGATCTTTGCAGATGATACTAAGCTCTGTAAAGTCATCCACACAATAGAGGATAATGTGTTATTACAAAGGGATCTGCATAAGTTGGAGGCCTGGGCAGAGAAATGGCAGATGAGGTTTAACACTGATAAATGCAAGGTTATGCACATGGGGAGGAAAAATCCATTACATGACTACATGTTAAATGGAAAAATGCTGGGTAAAAGTGACATGGAGAAGGACTTGGGATTTCTGGTGGACAGTAAACTTAGTTGTAGCAGCCAGTGTCAGACAGCAGCAGCCAAAGCAAATAGGATCATGGGGTGCATTAAAAGAGGCATAGAGGCACATGATGAGAACATTATTCTCCCATTACACAAGTCACAGGTTAGACCACACATTGTGTACAGTTTTGGGCACCAGTGAACAGGAAAGACATTGTAGAGCTTGAACAGGTACAAAGGCGGGCAACAAAAATAATAAAATGACTGGGTGGACTACAATACCCAGAAAGATTAGCAAGGTTAGGGTTATTTAGTTTAGAGAAAACATGGCTTCGGGGGGACATAATAAAAATGTTTAAATACATCAAAGGTCAATATAGAGATCTCTCCCAAGATTTATTTATACCCAGGGCTGTATCTAGAACAAGGGGGCATCCTCTACGTCTTGAGGAACATAGGAAGGAATTCTTTACTGTAAGAGCAGTGAGACTGTGGAATTCTCTGCCAGAGGAAATTGTCATGGTGAATTCTATAACAGAGTTCAAAAAGGGTTTGGATGCATTTCTGGAGCATAATAATATAACAAGTGTAAGCGTTCACTCGTGTTCGGCCGCCATCTTGGCCCGGCCTGGGGGACACTCTCGCTCTGGGATCGCCGCTTTGGTAAACGGAACAGCAGATCGACACAGGTTTCTCATTAAATCTGGTCTCCGCCAGCTTTATTCTCCAACACAGCAAAATATATATATAGCAAACAAAATAAATCCTAGGCCGTCCAGCCACTAACTAAACGTACAGAGAGTCCCTCTCTAGCTGTGGTCTGGGTCTACTACCCAGCCCCCACAAACACGTACTCACACTGTACAATATAGTCCTTGGGCTGGCTTCTCTCAAGCCTAGGAGGGAAGAATTCAGGATACTCTCCTGGACAAAGGCCTGCACACGTCCTCCACTGACTGTGAGCCACACTTCTTCCTTTGTGCACTGAAGACCAGACTACTTAACAGACTTCTCAGTTGGACCAGCAGCTGAGCACTCTCCTAATTACCACCTGAGTAATTAACTCCTGGTTACCCTTGCCAGACTGCTGACCTTCCTCACTGACAGGCAGCAACTTGGTAACCCATACGTTGGAACTCAGCTGCTGCAGAACCTCTAGTGGCGGAGAAATGCGATCTTCTAAGGTCGCACCGCCACACAAGTTATAGTGTCTAGGATTCTGGAGAGGGGTCAATACACTTTTTTTTTTTTGTACTTTTAAAGGATTTGTTGTTCCTGTTTGGTGGCATATGTATTGGGGAGTTGTCCAGTGTTTAGTGGGGGGTGTTTACCACTTTCAAGCCTATTTTTATTAATATTGACAGATTTATTTCTTTTGTAAAAAAAAAAAAAAAAAGTATACTCATTTGTATGTATAATGCATCTCTAACAAAAAGTTAAATTTGTCTTAGAGATCCTAAGTATATTTTAAGTTAAAAAAAAATATTTTGTTATTATACTGTATTGTCATTTATTCTGCTGCCTAAACAGCATAGATCCAGGGAATTTTCCGATTGCCAGATTGGAGTCGGGAAGGAATTTTTCCCTAAAATTAGGACAATTGGCTTCTACCTCATTAAGGTTTTTTTGCCTTCTCTGGATCAACACCTTAACACAACAGGCTGAACTGGATGGACATCTTGTCTTTTTTCGGCCTTACAAACTATGAAACTATGAAACACCCCTTTTAAAATCTGTTTAAGCTTCAAACACAATGTTTCTGATTCCAATGTGAGATATGTGTTTGTGTATATTTAAAGAGAATGTTCCATCGAAAAATAACCTAATGTTTACATCAAGTTTTTGTGTTAATCATATTTTAAAAGATTTTTTTTCTTCCACATCAATAGGTGTAAAAAAAAATTAAAAAACAAATACAAGATACCTAACTCCTATACTTTTCACTCTGACTTCTAAGCCGAGTAATAGGCTGATACTTTCTGTTCTGTAAAGATCACTTCTCGGTGGTCTTCTCATTATCATCATAGACACAATTACAATGAAAGTAAACAGTAATACACAAATACATAGCAAAAAGTAGGAGATAGTCACAGCTCCCCTCCATCTCCCTAGACAGTGACCTACACAGGTCACAGAGCATGCCTGGAAAAGTCAATGGGGCATATCAAAACTACAAGTTCCTATGTTCCATGTGGCCGGTGTGATGGTGATGAAGAGAACCCATGGCTGCTTTGACATTTCTATTTTAGTAAATGACCGTCTTCCCCCTAAAAAAACAATCCTGGAGCATTTTTATTTTGTTCTCTTATTTTTTTGTGCATCTACTGTTATTCCCCCCAAGACGTGTATTACTTAATTGTCCCAGCTTGCCTTTGTCCAATCAGTGCTGGCAAAGTAAGCGTGTGCAGGGACACAACTGTTTGACAATGGGAACCGCAAGGGTGCTTTCACATGGAGTGTTTGTTTGCTGCGTTTTTTGTGTAGAAATGTACCGCATTAATTGCTGTGCCTTTCTGAACAAAATTGCATTAAAAACCGCAGATGCGTATTTGGGTGCATTTTTGGATGCGTTTGTTTGGTGCGTTTTTTTTATGCAGAAAGACAGCAATTAATGCTGTACATTTCTGCACAAAAAAAAACGCACCAAACAAACGCTTTGTTTGAAAGCACCCTAATACATTTCTAGCAGGAATAAAAGACACTGCACAAAATAGAGTTGTAAGAGGAGGGGTTTTTTTTTTGTGGAAGAACACACGTATTTACTAAAATAGACATGTCAGGAGATGTCATGGGTTCTACTCAAATGCTGACCCGGTGGCAGTCAACATAATAAGTGTAGAGAACAGAAGAAAAAATTAAAATCATTAAAAAAAAGATAAACAAATAAAATGTATCAGTATCTGGTTTAATTAGTAACACACAAAGTTAAGATAAGAAGTGGGTATTTCGGTAGGTTTAATTGAAATCCTAGAGTCAACATACATAATAGCTCTGCAACATCTGTAGATTAAACATGTTTTTTTCACTTCTTAAAATTCCTTCTGAGACCAGCTCATAGCTTGAGAGAATGAGGAGATGGCCACGTTTGTGCAGTTCATCTCGTTCATTTCTATAGGGATTACAAATATAGCCAAGCGAGTGTGCTAATGTATATAGATATAAGGTGGTGGATGCGGAGCTGCGCATGCGCAGCCATTTCCCTGTTCTCTGAGGCCAGCTTGAAACGAGCTTCGAGCTGGCTTAAGAAGGGATTTCGCAAAGTGACAAAACCCCTTTTAAGGTGTTGTCTCACTACATCTATTCATCTTACTTTAGTCCTGTCTTCTCAGTTTCATTTTTGAATTCAGGGGCAGGTTTACTGGCTACTACTGGCTTCCAGTGACGAGCTGTAGCGCACACCAGGTCTACAGCGGCAGCCTATCGGGAGAGTTAAAACAGGTCTGTAGCTATAGCGACCTGAGCAGCTGATGCAGCCCATACAAGACGGGATATCTCAGAAGAGGTAGGACACTGAATGGACACATATTGCACAGGGACTTGTGTTTGCACGCTCTGTAACCTCAAAAGCTATGCTTGTAGTGAGAGAAACCCTTTAAGAAACATGAACACTTGTATGCTTCCTCTGTTTAAACCTATGCAAAGTATTGTCCAGTTTAGCTAGTTATGTGAGAAGGAATACTATCTGGACACAAAATTGCTTGGCTTGCGACAGTAAACATGAATGTAAAACACTTTGATCATTTACAGCATAAACCAATCTCAGAAAATTTATGGCAGCACTTACTTCTCCAAGATTCTTAGATGATCCCAGCATGTAAGGAACATTAGTGTGAGCCTATGAGAAAGTGCTTGTTAAATATAGCAAAGCCCAACAAGTTCCCCTATTAAATATTTCAGACAGCACTATAAGTTCCTGCTGTACATAACAATATTAAAATACTGGAGCTGGCAATGTGAAGTGTCAAGCAGCAGTGCTGGAATATGGAAGAACCTTCTACATAGTGGCTTCATTTCTCCATTCCCACTGCTCATTCATAACCCTACTTTTTATTTTATTTAACATAAGTAATGGAGTCATACATCATGATATTCAAAGGAAACCTCTTTTATTGTCTGCTAATAACTCATGCTGTAAACTAAATGACTAAATCCCAGCAAAACTAAGTACTACGGCTAATAAAAATGCAAATGATTAAAATGAGCTACTACTGTTGTGTTCCATTTGTAAATGTATAATTAATAGAAACTTTAACTGTTCTGGGTTTTGATGCCTTCAGCAACACACATCAAACTGAAAGAGGAGAATCTGAAATGAGCTTCCACTTTAGATAGAAATACAGATAGCAGGGTAATGTTTGTGCACGCTCCGCTAATTTTTACAACCCAATATTCGGATTGAAGACCACAGTTATAATCACTCTACAAGGCTCCCAGGTAAAAGGTTGCTCTAAAGCATATTATACGAACAATTACTGATGTTAAGGTTGAACATTAAGAAATCTAAATTAAAGAAAAGCACTTTTCTTAAGCCTAGGTCTACACAGTAAGTTAAAATGCTGCCGGATATCCCTGGTATTTTAACTTCGCCGTACCGTGGTTTTTGGTTTGCACAAAATCAATGCGGTCGGAGTACAAAGAAGTATACGGGAATCTGCCAGAATCTGCTCATTCCTCAACTTCGACTCTACAAAAATGCTTATCCATGCCCTTGTCATCTCCCGCCTAGACTACTGCAACATACTTCTCCGCGGCCTCCCATCTAGCGCTCTTGCTCTCCTTCAATCCATCCTCAACTCTGCTGCCCGTCTTACCCATCTCTCTCCTTGCTACTCCTCTGCCTCTCCCCTCTGCCAATCTCTTCACTGGCTTCCCATTGCCCAGATAATTCAGTTCAAGTTACTAACCATGACCTACAAGGCTCTCCATAACCTCTCCTCTCCATACATCTCTGCCTTACTCTCTAGATATCTCCCCTCACGCAATCTCCTCTCCTCACAGGACCACCTTCTCTGCTCTCCCCTTATCAGCTCCTCACACAACCGTCTCCAAGACTTCCCCTGTGCTTCACCCACACTCTGGAATTCACTGCCCCAACACATCAGACTCTCCTCCACCTTCACCAGGTTCAAAAACCTGAAAACCCATCTCTTCAGGATTGCCTATAACCAACAATAACCCTGCTGCCACTGTGCTACCACACAAACATGTCTGCCCCTCACCTTCTGTCTCTCTCCTCCTCCTTGCAGATTGTAAGCCCTCACGGGCAGGGTCCTCTCTCCCTCTCTTGTGCCAGTTGTAAGTCATTCATCGTTATCATTGTACTCGTTTGACATGTTATGTATGTAATCCCTCTCGAATGTACAGCGGCCTGGAATCAATGTCGCTTTAAAATAACTAATAATAATAATAATGACAATTTCTCTACTGTTCTTCGGACAAGCCAAGATTAAGATTAGCAAGTCCCAGAAATTACAAGAGCAATACATGAAACAATAATGGTCCTTTTTTCTGCATTAGGGGGGTTTCCAGTTTCTTCACACCTATCAGGTCCTACTGATAACAGTTACCTCTCTCAGGCCCTTAGTGGACCTGAAAGACAACTAATCATCACTGCCCTGCTATAAGAGCTGACAGAAGGGAGGTTGCAAAAACTACATATCATTTTCACATATTGTATATTATTATTTAAAGGGTTATTCCCATCTCACTAATGGGCTTTGAATATGTAGACAAAAGTTATTATTACCAACTTTGCGGTTACAACTTTGCTTCATTTCAGAGTTAGAGCAGTTTTTAGGTCCTTCTTGTTTATACAAGCTTTCCTAGGTTACTGACCACTTGTTTCTGCTCTAGCAGTGGCACTGGTGAAGTCACTCCCTGCTGTGTCTTATCAGCAGGACAGAAGCTTGAGTGTGAATGTAGAAGAATCAATTTGCTAATCCTGGCAGCTTCCGCTCATAGAAAATACAGCTCTGCTAGCTCAACTCACATTTGTAGCCAGGAAAACGTCCCAAATCTTATTTTTTTTCAAAACCCCTCCATTACCAATGTCCCTCTCAAAGGCACAACTAGGAATAGAAGCTAGTAGTGCTGAAATGTCTGTCACTGCTGTAGAAGTGCCTACAGCCTGCACAAGAAGTGGGAACCAGAAGCAGCTTCTGTGAAAACAGCCAGATGGGAAAACTTCTTTAAATAATTACATAAAAAACAAGCAGAATAAGTCAACTCCAAATATGATCATGCACATGTAATGTGCATGTTTCTCCAATTGTCACCTCATATCTGATTTGTCCAGAGTTACGTATCTAAATTATAATCAATAGCAATCACGATGAGCCACCATCAGTAATAAAATGACTGATAAATAGATTTAAAATGATTGTAACTATAGCCATATATATTTCATAGCTGGCTGCTAGGTGGTCAAAATCGGGTACAAGAACATTATTCCTTTTTATAGCGAACAAAGAATGTGGTGGCTTTCTGCTCTCCATCACTACTATATATGCTGGTATTATTTATACCTTTATTTATGGTTACTTATGCTGCTGTTTTAGCTATTGTTATTAGATGGGGAGGCCCATCTAGTTTTGCGATAGAGCCCTATGCTTTCTAGTTACAACCCTGGCCTATACTGTCGGGTCGAGAGCTTTTGCTTATTCTACCTTTGGCCGTGTCATTGGCCAGTAGCATGACAAACCAGGTTGCGGTAATAAAATTACAATTGTGTAATATGGAAATCACCACTTCAATGACTGTACAGCTCTTTGTTCATTCTGGAGAAAAAACACATACAAAAAATGGGACATTACTTACTCAAAAAAACACTGCAATCTTTGGGGCATATTCACAGCTCAATGGCTGGACTAGACTGAACCCAGCAGCAGGCAGCTCTAGCCTATATGATACCTGGGAAAAATTAACAGGTGCAGCTAATTGCTGAGAAGCAGTTCACATATTCCACTGCTAGGGGAACAATTAGATGATAAAAAACTGCACATTAGTTTAATACCTGTTCATATCAGAATGCAGAAAAGCCACAGTATAATGCATGGGGAGATTGCACAAATGCAAAAATACCAATAGAACAACCACTCACACACTCTTAATGCATGAGGGAGGTGGTTGCTGGTACTAAAGTTGCATATAAATAAGGCGAAACAGAAGGGTGCCAAAAGTACAGATACATGTGGTACACCATGCTAGCTTGCAACCTATTATTGACGCCCATACTATTAGATAAGTCGGGCTGCCCAGCACTTTCTGGGGGTCCAACACAAAACACAGACAGCATCCGCTCCGGAGCACTGTTGGGCAAATGAAAAATATATGACATACTGGAAATTTTTTATTTTATTTTTTTTTAATATGAGGTATTGGTTGGTACAGGGGCCCCAATACGCAAGCTCGCAACCGGGGTCAACGGTCCTCATGTCTGTTTCTCATTCTGGAGAAGGAGCTTTTATTAGATGTTTACAGGCGGAACAATCCTTTAAACAGTAACATCAAATTTAGCAGTCTGCCTAAACTTTGGCAGCATAAGCAGAATTAATGCATTTTGATGAAGGCTTTGCTAAGTAACTCCACAGCTCAGCATAAACCCCCTCACATATACTTGTGCTAATGTTTATGCCTCGGTTTAACAAAGCTATATTTCACTAGTGTGCGAAGTACCTGATCATTACTGGGATAATGAACCCTAATCATATGGAGTTACTGGTGGCGCTACTTTAGTGTCGCAGGATGTTGCTAATAATAGCACTGGGAGATCTGCGCCATGAAAGCTAGCCGTCATTTTTCATTTCAGAGGTGTTTGCGTTTCATTTCTCCAGGTAGTGTGCATTAGAGCCACGGCAAACCTACTGCACAAAAGACTGTCAATGTTTATTCTAATCTGCTGATATGTAGAATAATGAATATAATAAGAATATGGGTGAACTAAGCCAGCAAGTCATTTAGAAAAATTAATATTTTAAAGCAGACTATGCGCTCTTTCACACATTATTAACTTTATGGATATCTCAAGTCAAATAAGCTCCTAGCTGGCAAAAAAGTCTATTGAAGCAAAGTGATCGGAAACATAATAGGCTTAATCGGAGATAAATTCTATTAGCCAGCCATGTGTAGCACATCATATTTGCTCAGTGCAGTTATTAAGTACAGTTTTTTTGTTATCTGCTACATGAGAACGATCCTAGGCAAACAAACTATGAAGCGTTCTGTAAATAAGGTTTCCGTGTGGGAAGCTTAATGGTTGGCATTTCTTGTATTTTATGGAACCTATTACATGGCCTGGTTCTGGCACTAGGTTAAAAATCTTTAATACTGCAGCTTTCCTCCCAGGCAAATTAGACAGGGGTAATAAATACTAACAGTAGACGGCAGATGTTTTGCTGGAACTTCAAGCAGAAACTTTCTGTGCTAAGAATTTCTGAGTCATTCTTAATAAACTTTAAAGCAGATTCATGGGCTGCCTGTTTGAGAAACAAATACATCATTTTTCTGAATGTATTTACACAACAGTTTATAGCCATCTATCTTCTTTAAAATCACCCACTACATCCCTTGCAAATAAAAAATGATATTTTTTTCCCACTTCATTCTCCATAGAGAATACTGTGGATTATATTCATAGACAGCTCTCGTTTTCAGATTGTATCAAATTTTCTTTAACCACTTGCGAGCCACCCACAGACTATAAATGTTTGTGCGGTCCAAGAGTATGTCAAGGACGGTCCTGAATGTCTTCATAGATTCTGCAGCTGCACGTTGGTCGTGCACCTGCAGGAGTGGAGCGCTGTCTGTCAGCTACAGCCAGACTCTCCAGAGAGAAGGCAGGGATGGTTTATCACCTACAAAAACAAAAATATGCCTGGTCAGGAATTGGGGGAAACTGCCTGGTCAGGAAGTGGCTAGAATTACATGCAAAATAGTTTATTAATAGAATAAATCCAAAAAAGAACTACTTTAGAAATACATCACTTCATTTTGTGTGTGTTGCAATGATTATGAGTAAGAATCGTTAGATTCGAAATGCGTCAACAAGAGCAAGATGCAGGTTTACACATGCTTTTATCCTGTGTGCTCTCCTCTACACTGGCATGGCATCATTCTCCCTCAACCCCTAATTCTTTAGTCTGGTGAGTGCGAGTCACGGTGTTCTCTATAGTAGAAGTAATTAGGTGTCAAGAGATCCCTCTACTGGCCCACATATATAAATGCCTTAGTGTGTCATGTGGTCATCCAACCACAATGTGGCAGTATTTGGGTTACAAATCAATACAAGACACACTATGGCATAATGGAGAGGGCTGGTGTGAGAGCTGAGCATGCAGCATTTGACTTTTTCCACATCTGTCACAGACTAAAATTTAGAGGGCTGTGTAGATCGCAGCTATTGCTCCACTGGAATGTAAGGGTTGACCAGGAATTAGGAAAAGTAAAATAAATAATTCTTGGTCAAAACCTACACGTACAATGCTATCCATTTTAGTCTGTGACAGATATGGAAAGAGTCAAATGCTGCATGCTCAGCTCTCACACCAGAAAAAGAAATACAGTATAACATTTCACAATCTCATATATACATTTACATGGGTGTCTCCTTCACAGTAATAGTTTTACTTGAAAAGCATTAAAGGGGAGGTATCGCTTCGTCAGTTAGCCTGTTTTACTGCTCTCACAGCCTCTCAGTTACAGAAATTCAGGGGGCGTTTCTTCCCCTCCCAGATGGGTGTTTCTTAACCGAAGGGATGACATCATCCCCCCTTCACTGTTCATGCTGGCTCCATGTGTCCCCCCCTCCACATGTCACTATGTCTCTCCCTATGCAGAGTATGTAAGAGCTGTTTACATACCACAGGCTTGCATTCATGTTACAATTGAATCCAGTCTTGTATAAACTCCAGAGCTGTGCAGAGTGAAATTCTCTCAGCCCTAATGCTCCTTCTATGTTTAGGCACAGTCGCACAATTGTGTTGTTTTCTAATTGTAGAAGCCCTGCAGTGTTATTCTGTTTCTTCTGGCTGTGCTGAGTGAAAATGTGCTGGTCCCTTACTTTGAGTGAAGGGCAGGAATGCAAGCTCCCTGAATACAGCCGACCGGGGGCTGAACAGAATGTAAATAAGCTTTCAGCTAGTGAAATGTAAGGAGGAGGGATCAGACCAGCACTGGATATCAGTGTAAACAGAAACAGAAGATAAGGGATCCTGTGATAAGACAGCTTTGCTAATGACATCCAATTGCAAAGTTGCTTGTATTCACTGTCCCCTTATTCTGAAGACCATTCAATGAAATGATACAACCCCTTTAAGTAAATCACATACATTCTTTGTATTAACTATAACAGTTTTGGGGTATCTGATAAAGAACATGGCAAAACATTACCCCATGGCGAATAATCAGTTTCACACTCCACTTTTTTCTTGGTTTGTAATTTACTATTGCTACATTTCCTGTCAATTCATTGACTTGGCTTCCAGCAATTTTCAGAACTGATTATTTTTGCATGCATCAAAAAGTACAGGTGAAATTGCTAACAATTTATCTGCCATCACAACTAAATCAATGTTTCCTCCTCTTCGAGAAGACCACATGGAAATGTGGTTAGATTGGTCAGACATTTAAAGTAGGACGCACAGTGCACAAATGAGCCTTGTTTGGGAGTATACGGACACTTCATTCTTGCTACATAAAAGATGAAACTGGCAAAAGAAGCAGTTTGTCAAATCTACCATTTTGTTTACTAGTTACACATTGAACTGTAATAATATTCATGGATTCTAAATGAGTTTGTATTCTCCAGCAGCAGACGATTGAAGAGCTGCAGAAATGTACAAGTTATATTAAAACACTATATATTTAATAGAACGCTAAACTTTAGATGGAATGAGGATGTCCAGTTGAATAAAATCTAGTTAAAGGGAATGTGTCATCAAAAATGACTTATTGTTTAACTCATGTTTTATGTTAAACACATTTTTTAGGAATTTTTGGTTGTTTTTATTTATTTTCCATATCGCTTTCAATATTTTTTTTTAATTCTTAACTCCTGCAGTTTTCACTTTGGCCACTAGATCTAATAATAGTCTAACACTTCCTGTTCAGTAGAGATTTTCAGTAGTCTGCTCATTATCAGCACAAGCAGGGTCAAACTGAAAGATGACACCAATGTGTATAGATAACACAGGATCCACCAGTCACAATAGGAAATATCACAGTTCACCCTCTCCCCCTCCCTGCATACTTACTCTTTCCCAGGCCACAGATCATGCCTGCAAAATTGAGTCAGTCCTAAGGCTCCTATGTGCATGAAGCTGCTGTAAAGCATCTCTCTGACTGCTGTTAAAGCAGTGCAGGCAAGAATGCTGTCCTCACAATCATATATAGACGACTGAATTGAGAAATCTACGACCAGAAAATAAAAATGGCTAAGAAGAAACGAATATGGATCAGGGTCTTGTTTTAATAAGTAAAAAAATAAATAAAAAAAAATGGCGGCAGATTCCTTTTAAATGGGGCCAGGGGAAAAAAAAGTTATACTTAAAGGGGTTGTCTCACTATAAAGATTGCTTTTTATGTTAAAGATCTTGCAAAAACAAATCACTTCACAATATATGTCCATTAACAGTGTCCTACCTATTCCTAGATATCTCGTATGTGCTGCATCAGCTCCTCAGGTCGTTATAGCTACAGACCTGTTCAATCTCTCATGATAGGCTGCCAGCACTGGTTGCTATAGCTACAGACCTGTTCAATCTCTCATGATAGGTTGCCAGCACAAGTTGCTATAGCTACAGACCTGGCTTCTACAGCCGCCTAGTAGAAGCCAGTAAACACGCCCCTGAATTCAAAGTGAAACCAAGAAAACAGGACTGAGGTAAGATGAATCAATGTAGTGAGACAACCCCTTTAACTCTGGTCCCGGGCAGCTGCAGCTCTGAAGCCTCCCCTTGGATCTGCTCCTCTTCACTTCTGGGTTCTCAATTCCACACATAGCAGAGGTTTGAGCTCTATTTACGCACTACAGAGGGCAAACATCTCCTGTGTGTTGGGACCAGAACCAGGAGGGGAAAAATAAGTGGATCCTGGGGAGCTAATATTTTGCAGCGGTGAAGGACCAAGAGGTATTACTTTTTTTTTCTATTTTAAATGCCTTGGCCCCGTTTCACTATATTTTATTCAACTGGATAACCCCTTCAATATGTGCACTACAGTCACTGAAACTATGCACATGGCCCATCATGTGGATAGCGAATAAATCGAAGGCTCCAGAATGTACCTCTGTGCCTCTAATTTTACAAAGTAACGTTCAGAGGTATGCTTATAGATTGTAAGCTCTTGCGAGCAGGGCCCTCACACCTTGTGTCTCATCTGTAAGTAGCTTTCACTGTGTAATGTCTGTCTTTTGTCTGTAATTATACGCTCTACATTGTAAAGTGCTGCAGAATTTGTTGGAGCTATATAAATAAAGATTATTATATTATTATTATTATCCTGTTTGTAAGAATATGTGCAAAAGAAGGTAGTATGTAAAACCACAAGCCACATTATGTGGGTGCTCTCCCTTATAAACACTGCTCTTGTGCAATGCATGGAAACATAAAAACTTTTTCCCTATAATTCATTGCTTTTGTATTCCACATCAAAAGTATATAACCCATCAATGATGGATTATCCTGTTTGCAAACTCATTTCAGAGCTGCTTTTGTTGACATTTAAAAAGACCTCAAGCATGATTTTGTCTGGCAAAAACAAATGCATCTTGGGTTGTTTTAGTTACTAACAATTTGTACATAATGTGTAATTACAGCTCTTCTGTACAGAAGCAAATTACAGATTTTTTTTCATACAATGTAACATAAGTTCACATCTTTTGTCTGACTGTGTTTGCTTATAAATAGTATACGAAGAAAGAAAATATTTACAACCCTTCCTATATCGTATATCTTCTATTCTTCTTTCAGCGTTATTATGTGAGGACTTCACCTCTTAAGGTTTCACAGCCAACGGATTTCTCCTAAAACCTACTTAAGAACAAACAACAGATAAATGCTGAGCAAACGCGACAATTTAGCAGTGGGAGAAACAATCTAAAAATGTAAACATTTACTTGTTAAGCAGTGCGTGTCAAATACACGTCTAATAAGAAATAAAAGATCTTAAGAAAAATACACAAAAATGTCATGCATGCTTCCACAATAAAAGGCCCAAAAGACTTGTTTAAAGGGACACTACAGTCATTTGTTTTCTAACAAATAATATGTGACTATACTGTGTGTGGATTTTTTTAATTGAGTTTGTTGGCTTTTTTTTTATAGAATTTTTTTTTAAGTTCCCCATGTACATGACGTACTGGTTTATCTTCCTGACATCCCCGCTGTGAGTTCTGATAGCAAAGCAGTAAGTTTGACAGCTCTTCTTCCAGACCAACTATGACAGGTGTGTTATTAGCAGCACCGGATAAGTGTGAAAAACCCACATACAAACCTTGCAAAAAAAAAGAAGATTTCCCATTACCCTTTAATGTATTCCTCTTGTCATTTGTCAGTCTAATCTCATCTATCCCTGTCCAAAGAACAATAGAGCAATCTTTCTGCCTATTATTTGTAATGAGACTACATAGAGATAAGCAGCAGCAACCGTTAAAGAGAGCCTGTCACATAGATTATGCCCCCCTTGCTGAGGACAGTACAAGCTGGTGACAGGCATACTGTTTCCAGCGCTGTGTCTTCTATTCTGCAAGATTCTGTAGTTTTAGAGCACCGGTGTCAAACTGCGGCCCTCCAGCTGCTGGGAAACTACAACTCCCATCATGCATTTATATAATCTAGAACAGTGGGCATGATGGGAGTTGTAGTTTCCCAACAGCTGGAGGGCCACAGTTTGACACCCCTGTTTTAGAGCATTTAATGCTCAAATCTTATTCATGAGCAGGTGTTAGTCCTGCCCACCAAAGGCTAGCCCCGCCCACTGAGTTATTCACATGTTTCTACCTATTCAAAGTAACAAGTTAATCAGACTCTCTCATGACTCTTTTCTGGTCGAAAACTGCTAGATTTGAGCATTAAATACTCTATAACTACAGCACCATACAGAATAAGGGACACAGTGCTGGGAACAGCATGTCTGTCACTAGCTTGTGCCATCCTCTGCAAGGGGGCATAAACTGTGACATGTTCTCTTTAAGTGAGGTTAGTCTATCAAGCACTTCAGGAGATCCTGTATCTCTGTATTGTCCTGAACAGTGACAACTAGACACAATCAATGTTTATATCCATAGGTTGGGATTTCATAAGTTGTAGACAAATTAATAAACATTATAAGTAGGAATTTTTTAAGACTGGCATTTCAAAAACCAGACTTAAAGGGGTTTTCTCACTACAAGGATAGGCTTTCAACATAACGGGACTGTTGAATTAAGACATTTTCTAAATACAATGGTCAATAGATTTTACTTTAGTCATGAGAGACATTTTATCAGCTCTGAGAGCACACAGGTTTCTATGGCAACCTGCATACCAGGCGGACGTCTGTTATCTGATTAGCTGACAGAGCAAGTAATTTATTATAACAGTTGGTGGATTAACAGTACTGGCACCGCCCACATCAGCAGTGACCCCGCCCTTAACAGTTACTTTCTCCTCGTTTGTATATAACAGAACTGAAGAACCTATTTGGTAGCTCTGCCTTCTCCTGATCCCCAGTGACCAGCTCTCCATTACTGTTAAGGGTTCTACATGCTCTGACTGTAGCTTTTTGGCATTTATATGCTTAAAGAATTTCTTGGGGTTTGTCTTGCTGTCCTTGGCCACCTGCCTTTCATTTTGTATTTTAGCTGATTTGATCATCTTTTTACAAATTTTATTAAGCTCCTTGTAATTCTCAAAGGCTAATGCTGACCCCCTAACTTTCTAAATGCCCTTTTTAATTATTTATTGCCCTTTTAACAGAAGGTAGAAGCCATGTTGGATTTCATTTTAATCGCCGATACTTGTTACCTATAGCAACACATTTTGCTATAAATTTACACATTAAAGCTCTCCCATTTCGCTTCTTCATCATTATTTAGTAATAGCTACAGTATATGTCCTGTAGTGCAGCCCTCAATAAAAGGAAATTGGCTTTTTTAAAACTAAGGGCGACATGCATGAAATTTGGCGCGTCAACGTCAAATTTCATGTGCATAATAATGGCATAGAATGCACCCGATTTATGAACCCGCTCTACAGCGGGTCATAAATCAGGCGCAGTCTAGCACTCGGGCAACAGTTCGGGATCAGGTACACCACTTTCAAAATGGTATACCGGTTCCAGGTGTAACGCGCCAAGAAATGCGTAGCGAAGCTTTAAATATGTAGCTTCACTACGGTTCAAGTGCGGCCCCCTTTCTACCTCCCGCCTTCCCCCGATTGGGCGCATTACAAAGCACCCGCGAATGGCGTGCCGAAGATTTTAAAATGTATGAACGGGGCTGAAAAGACCCTGAAAAGACGCCATTGTCCAGTGACAACAGCAATAAAGATTGAAAAAATAAAGGTTGTTTACTTACCGTTTCTTCACTCTGGTTTATTAACTCCACTATGTTTAGCACTCAGTGCAAGCAGCTCAGTCAGAGCATGCTCCAAAGAGTGCTGGAGTGGAATTTAAGCACCTGAGACCAGTTAACCACTCCCCAAATTAGGTGAACAGCAGAAAGGGAAAATGGTTTTTAAAATGTCAGTAGTTCTAACACAAGCTGCAAGAGAAAAGAACCTCCCTACAATGTATATGTAGCCACTCACCCAATCCATACTGAACACTGAAAACTCCGTTTTTTTAACTCCCCTCTGTTTGGCACTCAGTGCAAGTAGCTGAGTCAGAGCTTAACTAAGTGAAAAGCTTGCACTCTTTAGAGCTCAGTAGCCTTGTATACTACACTTTACAAACCTCCAGCATTCATCTCCCCAACTAGAACAGCTAGGAACAGCAGAGGCGATATGTCAATCACGGCTACAGAACCACTCACAGCCTAATCAGGAAGTGGGAGTCTAAAGCTGGCTGTTGCTGTTTAAAACTGTATGGTAAGAAAAACCATTTTAAGGGTGAAGTCTGACTCCGTGTTGGTTTGCACATAAACGTCTATATAAAAGTCTATAGATGCAAAGTATGATCTAAAGTTTCTACACTTTTCTAGGCTAAAATCACCCCAAAGTCAGTGGGTATAAGGTCTGTAATTCAACAAGGAGCTCTAAATGACAGAAACTCAACCAGTATGTCAGGAACGTGTCTGTAAATAGTCTGTCCTCTAGTCCCAATAACAACTCGCAGAAATCTTCTTGTAGCTCTGGATTAGGGCTGTAACTTTGGACCAGTACAAGACGTGCAATGCAAAATTATCTGCAAACTCACCCAACACATACTTAGAAATTATATAACTAATTAAATAATGAAGAAGTCTCAGCTAATTGCTGTGAAGCAGGAAGAGAAAACGGTGTTGAAAGTAAGTGTGAAATCCTTATTGTTTAACAATTTGTTTTGTTGGCACAGGACTGCAATCCGAAAATAAGATATCACATCTAGTCCATTTGTCTGCTAAGTGCAGCTCTCCAGCTGTTGGGAAACTACAACTCCCATCATGCATTTATATAATCTAGATCAGTGGGCATGATGGGAGTTGTAGCTTTCCAACAGCTGCAGAGGCGCACTTCGCAGACCACTGATCTAGTCTATTCACATCCAGTCAGCAATGAGAACAATGGGGGGGGTTAGCCTCATGTAACATTACAGGTGAAAGGGTGTTTAATGAGCTCTTTGCAGTCCAGGACTTTACAACCTCTGCACTAAGGTCTCAATGGAGTTTATTTCCAGAAATAGAAGAAACTTGAGCAATTAGAGGCAGTTTGGAATTTGACAGTGAATAGTGGAGTCGCTAAAGGGGTTGCAGTGGTCGCACTTGCAACATGGTCCCTTAGCTGGAAGAAGATAGAAGAACAGGTCCCTCTTCCCAAACTTTTATAGCTGCATGCATTGCTGGGTCCAGCCATATGGCAATTAGAGCTGGCACCCGAGTTATCTCCAATCCCAGCCATTTAACACCCTAGATGCTATGGTCAATAGCAGCATCTAGGTGGTTAACACAGAAAGGGGTTCCACCTCTCCTGAACCATCAGTACCCAGCATGTCACCAATGGTGACATAGAAGCCAGAGTCAAAATAATGGGCTCAGGGTCTGCCATGTATAGCACCCTATTAGGCTCTGTCTGGAGTATGGTCTAATTTAGGTTGCCTGTCACAGCCATAATACATAGCATTACAGTAATGCATCATTATACATTATAACAGTGACCAAGCAATCACAAAGTCTAGTTCCATAATGAAAAAAAATAAAAAAATATATAAAAAGTAAACAGATTTTGCCTCATTCATAATGATTCAAGCTATAAAATGATCATGCTATTAAATCCGTACAGTGAATGCTGCAAAAATAAAAACCATGCCAGAATTGCATTTTTTGTTTGTTCATCCAGCCTGACTAAAAACAGAATGAAAAGTGATGAAAAACTCTTATTTATCCCATTACAGTACCAATGAAAACGTCAATTTATCCTACAAATAATAAAAAAAAAACACAGCTAAATCAGATGAAAAAGAAATTATTGCTCTTAGAATATTGTAGCATAAAAATGTGATCTTTTATAGCATTTTTAGGTGCAAGTATAATTTATTAATGTGAGGAGGGGCCAATGAGAGGGGTTGTAGGATATAAAATGGCTGTGTAGTTCCCTTTCTTCATTCTGTATAGTGAATTATTTAAGTACTAAATAATTTTCCGTGGTAAGCTACACCGCAGACATCTGTCACACTAAGTAGGTAGCCATCGTTTAAAAATAGTGGCCCACAGTCATAAACAGCAGCTGCCTGTGGGGAGAAGGCCCCAAGCTAAAGTTTTGCATCAGGGGACATGGGCCTTTAGCTTGTGAGAGCTTATGTTATATATGACTGTATACACCTATTATTTATAAGTGCATTTGGATTGGACTGGGGAACTAATCAGATGAGGAAATTCCCATACTTTTGGCTGCATAGTTTGTATATACAGTACATGATTTAACTGTTCACAGTCAATTCTACATTGCATACACTCCAAGAAGAAGAGCAGCTGCATATTTTAAGATGCAGTCTTTAAAGGATTTGTTCGTTTTATTTTTAATAAATTTAGCTCAGTATGTGTGTAAATGTGTATATACTCTTTAATGTGTTTTAAACATATGTTTTTAATGTAATGTGTATGGCTGCCTCCTGACTAGCCTGCGTTGGTCAGGAGGACGGTGCTGCTATAGTCGTCACACTATTCTGTATAGTGTGACATTTCATTAGGGGAGGGCTGTGGGTGGCTACAGTAAGGAATGGCGGGCGACTACTGACTAGCAGACATGCGTGCTAATAAGGAGGCCAGTGCCGCTATAGTGTATCCGCCGCAGTCCTCCCTGAACAGAACGTCACACTATACAGAGAATAGGTGGAGAGGAGGGCTGTGGGTGGCTACACTATAGCAGCACAGGCCTCCTTATTAGGGTATGTTCACATGGTGTCTTGCCCCCGTATGAACATCCGCTTTTCTGATGCGTCTCTGGGTCCATCAGAACAGACCCAGAAACGCATCTAACAGTTAGCAGTGACTTTATCACTGCCGGCAATGACAGACACGCAGCGGCGATCACATGATCGCGTCGCATCGCGCCTGTCGGGTCCGTATTTCGGATGCGATCCAAGAATTGCATGTCATTTCTTGGATCGCATCCGCAAGATGGACCCAATAGGCGTGATGCAAACACGCAGCGGTGATCTCTCATGTGAACGCCGCTGCATGTCTGTCATTGCCGGCAGTGATAAAGTCACTGCTAACTGTTAGATGCGTCTCTGGGTCCATTCTGATGGATCAGGAAAGCGGATGTTCATACGGAGGCAAGACGCCATGTGAACATACCCTTAAGGGCTTGTTCACACAGCTTATTTGGACAAGGTTTTGGAAGAGGTTTTCGGAGCGCTTCCTCGCTCATAACCTCGTCCAAAACGCCCCCAGTTCATGTAATTGATTCCTATGTAAAACCTCGTTGTAGTTCACACACGATGAGGTTTTACACGCCTCTTTGGAAGCAATGAAAAAAAGAAGTGTCTTTTCAATTCTTGAAGTGTGTTTTCACCGCGTTTTCAGCACAGTTTTTGGCGCGGTTTTTGGGTGCGGTTTTTGTCCTGGCTATTAATTTGTATGGGTGAAAACCTCGTCGAAAACCTCATCCAAAACCTCACAGAGAAACGCTATGCATTACCGTAATTGCGGCGCGCATCTCGCCGCGTATTAAGCGCAATACGTGGTGAAATACGCCCACAATTACGCCTGAAAATAAGCCGTATGAACATACCCTAAGGCTATGTTCACACGGCTTATTTGCGGGATGTAATTACGCCCTGCAATTACGCTGTGTGGGCGGAGGCCGGCACCTCGCCGGCCCATAGACTATCATTACTAGCGGCGCGTATACGCCGCTAGAAAATGTCACTTATCTCCCCCCGCGGTGGATTCGCCGAGCAGGGAGAGGAGACGTAATCCACAGTTCTCTATGAGAACTGTGGATTATCGTAATGACTGGGGACCCCCCCAGCGTTTCTCAGTGTAAAGCTTTTAATTGAAATACTTATTTTACCCCTTGGGGGAATTGTTAAATGCTGCAAAAATTTTTTGGCCTTAGAATATAAGTTTTATTTTAAAATTATTTTATAAAGGGGCGCTCTGATTATTTGCTATGGGCAACAAGAAAAGTCTTAGCCCAAGACAGTTTTCATACAGGAGGCCCTAAATATAAATCTGCTCACATCCTCTCTCCATATTATGCCTTACACCGATGAGATAACATTTTTAATGAGACCGGTTCCCTTTGAATAGGAAGTAGAAGAGGTTTTATAATACTCACAATTTGTCAGCAATTAATAGAAGTTCTAGCAAAGTTGGAGATTGATGATCTCCCAACATTCATGCGGGTTTCTTTCCACAGTCAAAAACATCCCTGTCATTGATTGACAGTGAGAGATTGACACAAGAAAATGAAATTGTCAATCAACCGCAGCAGGGCCCAGTCTAAGGTTATACATCCACTGCAAAGTCCTTGAAAAATTGCCACCCGATCAATAATACATAAACAATACAATATTGTGTTCTCGATTTCCTACCTGGGCTGGTGGTCATTTAGTGACCGTGGTCGATCAGTGACTCCAAATGCAGACAAAGCAATGCAGCCCAGTGAAATGAGTTATGCATATCACTAGAGTAATAATCACACAGACACACGATTTGACATTCTGTAACAGTAAACCCAAAAGCCAAGCAGGTTGTTTTGGGAAATGAGAATATCTCACAAAGAATAAAAGGTTTGCAGGAGCCTTTTCAAGGTGAAACGACATTGGTTCTGCATTGTTTGCATTTGCATCTACTGTCACACACCAGCAACTTCTCTGAAAATATGAATACATTTCCAGCTCTTCTATACATGCAGGCAGAGAGCATTGCACTTGCAGCAAGAGAGGGGGTTATCACTCCAAAAACACTATTTGTATCTATCTAGGAAAAATTTAAGCAAATGCAAGTCTTTCCTCCATATGAAAAGTGAAATGTCCCTTTCCCTCCAAACAAATCACAGCGCTTTCAAACAGCACTTAAACCCGATTCATATAATATTTTGTTAAATTGGGAATTCTGCCTAATTATATAACGGAGATGTCTCAAATAATTGCTACGAGTCTGGATGAAAAAAATGGTGCTGAAAACAAGTGTGAAATCATTATTGTTTAGCAATGTGTTTATTTGGCACAGAACTGCAGCTAGAAAAGAAGATATTACCCTGTTTCCCCGAAAATAAGAAAGCGTCTTATATTAATTTTTGCTCCTAAAGATGCACTATGTCTTATTTTCAGGGGATGTCTTATTTTTCCACAAATTATAGCATGCAATACTAATGTGTGTGTGTTTATATACATACACACACTCATATATATATATATATATATATATATATATATATATATATATATATATATATCTCAAAGTTTAGAGTCACAAACTATAGGATATATGTATGTAAAGGACATTATATGGCAGCAGCAGTGCCTTATCTCAAAGAATGGCAAATGTGACATGCTGGGACTTGTAGAACTAGAAGTTCCAGCATGCCCCATCAGCCATCCTGTGAGATGTGTGTCAGTATCATTGCTCTGTTCTCCCCCCCACTCCTCACTTACTTGTACACTGTCTCCTGTCCTGGGAGGTTCGGGCCCTGTGGTGACATCGCAGTCATATGACCTCCCTGCACAGGTCCTTCAACATAGGTGCTACAACAATATGTCCAAAGGCCGTATCTCGGGGTGAGCGGGGCTTGGGAACACCCTTCCTCTTTCTCCCCCAGTCTCTCTGCCCACCCTAAGGGATGGCCCTGTGTATGGGGAGCAGCAGCAATGATTTCCGCTATGTCTTATTTTCGGGGGGTGCCTTATATTAGGGAATTCTACAAAATCGCTGCTGTGTCTTACTTTCGGGGGTGTCTTATTTTCAGGGAAACACGGTAAATCTAGTCTTTGCTGGTGCCAAATGAAATAGGTTGTATCCTACCAAAGCCGTACACCAGTAAACGTGATGCATAGGAGTATGTATACTCGGGAGGATATAAGAGCGGTCTCCGTTATGACAGTGTCAGAATAGGTTGTTCTCTCATTTCTCCTTCACATTCTGTTATGACGTAGACACATCAAGAAACCAAATACCCAATACTTAGATGTTCCACATCAAAACCACTTCAAAACCAAGCCAACATTGGAGCTCCAATGTCCTTCTATAATCTCAGAAGAACATTTAAAAGAAATTTGGATGCACACGTGGAACACAAATGAATCACTTCCTTGCTGGAGAAAAAGATTTAAATTCCCAAAGCCTAAACAGTATGTGAATTATATCCTTACACAGTCATCTAGAAAGAAAGTCACGTCAACCCTCAAAATGCATCCATTGCCTGGTCTTATAAAGTGCTGGAATACAGTCACAAATTCAATCAACTAGGCCTGTGTATATTCATTTAAAAGAATGTATTGTGGAGATATGGCATGGCAGGTCAGAAAGGAATAAAACACCACCACACTCCAGTAAACCCCACCACCGATGCATCAACAGCTTGATTCTTCATCTATGACATTTCCAGCGGTGTGACATGTCGCTTTATCTTGCTGAAAGATCCCATCTACCCCAGGAAAGACAAACAATGTATGGGTTATGTCAACTGCAAGGATGGATTCATGCCTAAGTTAGTTCAGAATGTCTTCCACAAGGATGTGCGGCCCAGAGAATGCTGCAATAACATTTTCCAGAGCATAATGCAGCTTATGTTCTTCCAGTAGTGGTTGCAGAGTGTATATTCTCTGAGGTTTCTCACCTGACAAGCCAACATCAATCTATTTGATGAAGCAGTATGTGACTCATCAGAGAAGGCAACCCTTTGCCAATCAGCAGAGGTCCAATTCCAATACTGCTGTGAAAATGTAAGCCTTTTTGTCCCGCCAACACAACTTTTTTTGCAGATCTACAGTGACGATCCATCTGCTTTGGTGCCCCATATGCAGTAGGGTTCACTGAACTGTTGCTTTAGACACATCTACTGTAGGGGACTGTGTCCATACACGGCAGCCAGTACAGGTATACGAGATTGGGTTACATTGTTCATGGTTTCTATGGGATAGTAGATTAACATATGTGTTTGGGATGTTTATTTTGTGTCACTGGATCTAGATTACCTGATTACTATCACCCCTTACTATTGAACATAGTTTGATAAGTGGATATCATGAACAGTCTTATTTCAATATTACATTTTGTTTTATTTGAATGAAATTTGCACCGATCCATATCTATTTTCACTTTTTATGTATTTAATATAAGTAATTTGTTTTAGTCAGTATTTGTGTAGTGATTTCTGAAGACTTAATTATTGAGAAATTATGGTATACATATCCACTTTAGTGTATCGCTTACTTCTCATATCAATGGCATGTGGAGCTCTGCAATTTTCACATCCTTATTCGCAATGGTGCCATAAGTCCACTCACCATACACTTCCACCATAGCAGCAGAGGAACAGTTCACAAGCTGCGCAGTTTCAGAAATACTGCCACTCTTGGCCTGAAATATACCCACTAAGCCAGCTTACGACAGGTGACTACCTTCATGAGCTACATGAGGCTGACGTCAAGGTAGGAAGTGGCCAAAATAACGTGATTCAAATCTGTACATTGATCATCCCAAACATTAAAACCACCTTAAACAGCTCTGACCCTTTAAACTATGGACTTTAAAAATGTCCTTTGGTATCTGAAACCAAGTCATTAACAGCAGCTTCTTTAAAACATGTAAGTGGTTTGTGGAGCCCCTCGTTTTTTTCAGTACATCTAAGAGATTCTTGATTAGACTGAGTTCCGGGTACTTTGGAGGCCAAGTTGACATCCTGATCTCTTTGTTATGTTCCTCAAACTCTTCCTGAATCATTTTTGCCATATGACAGGGTGAATTGTCCTACTATTAGGGAGTCACACGGCCATGAAGGGGTATATTTGATCTGTAACACTGGGAGGTAGGCGATATATGATAAAGTCATCTCCACATCAATGTCCTGACCTGAGTTGTCCCAGCAGAACATTGCCCTGCAAATGACATGGTCTCCGCCAAGTTGCCTTCTTCTCATAGGGGGAATGCCCCACAAAACCTGCCATTCAGAAACTGCTGCAAGCCAGTCGTCTAGCCATCATGATTTGTCTCGTCACGGTTGCTCAAAACCTTACGCTTGACCAATTTTTCAACACATCAACTCTGAAAACGGACTGTTCACTTGCTGCTGAATATATCCCATCTTTTGACAGATGACAATGTAGCAAGATAATCAAGGTTACTCTTCTTCACCTCTCATTGCTTTTAGTGTTATGGCTGATCAGTGTATTTCCAAGATTATAAATGGTAAACTTTACTAGTTGGGCATTAAAACACAAAACGGAGTGCTTCCAAACTCTAGGAAAGCTGGCTGACCTCTCCTGCTGGAGTACTTATGGAGGTCCCATTGATGGTCATTCAGTTTTCTCAGGAACTGGAATCTAAGAAAGGGCTGAAAATGATTGTTAATTACTGAAAAAAAGGGTTCAATAGTTTGGATAACCATCTAATACCTCTGTCATTTTATTCTGTCCAGTAACATTGTTAAGGTTTTCCAGTCCTTTTAGACTGATTTCAGCTAATTTCTGCAGTCTTCAAACCTAAAAGACACATCTTATCTTTCCCTCTGGTGAGTATTACTTAGCTTTGAAAAGGCAATGATATTAAGCATGAGAATTAGGAGTCGCATTACCAACTGGAATGGAGACTACTGCGAGAGTACTGATATTTCTTAACATTCACAATCTACCTACCTTAGTGACATTTTATTGGATTACTTTGCAAACACACTATCACGAGTACAATTATTGTCTTACCTTTTATATAAAAGGACGAGTCTACTTCTGCCTCACATTCAGATTAGGAAATGTGAATGCTTTCAAATATTGCTTTAGCATAGATGTCAAGAAATCTATCAACAGTATTAAAATGATGGCCTATCAGACTGATGGCCCTGAAAAACCGAAATCATTATTCTTATAACTGTGACAGCAAACCAAAATTGGAAGTGCAAATACAGTGATTTAAAACCTCAAAAGGCAGAAGTGAGCATTTCATTTTATCTGTATTACATAGCAGCAGCCTGTAGTAAAACCAGGACTTCATCCTGCTGGAAGTGGTGCAATGGGCTCATACCGAATGTCAGGCGCATACTAAAAAATCCCATCAGTAAGTGAAGGACTATTGTTAATATCATGCAGGGCGGCAGAAATGAGCAAGATCAGCTATTATTTAGTAAAGGTAACTAGTAATGCAAATTAAATATACTGTACATATCTATATATATTACGGGTTCCAAAGCCCTTATCAATAGGGGAAAACCATGCTTAAAATTTTTTTTTACCGCTCTCGTACTATCAAACAACATATTGTATGCTGGAGTAAACACGTGTTCTTTATTTATCGGATATACACACATAAACATTTAAATATGGTAGTGTGTAAAGCAGACCTGGGGAAGTCTTTACCACAGTACAAACCTTGCATGATGGAGCCTAAAAGGTACAATACATATATATATATATATATATATATATATATATATATATATATATAAATATATATATATAATACACATACATATATACACATACATATATATACATATATATATATATACATATATATATACATATATACATATATAAAAATGTATATGTATATATATACACACACACACACACACACACACGAATGACAGCCATTTCCATTATATCCAATAGTAAAACTGATGTGTTAAGCTTGTAAATTGAATAGTAATAAACATATTCACCATTCATCATTTCTGTTTTAGCTGCTACCTTAGTGATCCATAGTGTACATCTCGTCTCTAGGGGATACGGCCAGTGAGGAGAGCTTCTCAGTCCTGGCTGCACATGCTCAGACATCATCTCTCCTCTCAGTTACTGTCAATCTATTCCCTGCCTAGTAACCACACACACTCACTGCTAAGCAAGTGTTCAACTCCAGGAGCTGCCATTAAACTCCTGTCCACTGTACTCCTTAGTAATTAATAATTTTTTCACATCCTCCTCCCCCACCGAAAAAGAAAAAAGAAGAAACCTCAATCAGATATGTGAGTTGAGAAACAGGAAAGAAAAATCATGGTTGGTTCCTGCAGGGACCCCTATGCTGAAAAGTAGAAGTGCTAACCACTCAGCTACATTGTAGCTACCTACAGCTCTTATAGTTTAGGGTACTTGACAGTACATAAACAGACCTATGTTTCTCTAGAGACTAAGGCTAGGTTCACACTGTGTATTTGCAGGGCGTAATTACGCCCCGCAATTACGCCGTTTGGCCGGGGCGGGAGCGGGGGGCCGGCATCTCGCCGGCTCATAGACTTGCAAAACCGCTGGGCGGAAAACCCGTGCAGTGGGGACTGCTGCACGGGTTTTCCATAGAGCTCATTTTCGGCCGTTTTTTCAGGCGGTCTGAAAAACCGCAAACCGGCTGAAAAAGCGGTCGAAAACCCGTGCAGTGGGGACATGCCCTAAGGGTTTTTTTATTCCAATGGCCATATATTGTACATCACAAGTATTAGCCACCCATTTAGCCAAGGTGAGGGCAATTTGAAACTTTTTGGGTGATAAAGATATATGTGCTATAATCTACTATAGCGTAATAACACAGCATGGCATTGGTGGTACAAATCTTAGTTTATGGTGCACAGAAAGCCAAGGATTCAGCAAGTTTATTAAGAGGTAAGAACTACTTAAACAGAAGTCTGCTGGAGTACAATGCAATAAATGTATTAAGGCTGGTATGCAAAATGCCAATCTAAGTAAATCTCCTGTATCTTTCTTATTTAGAGATACTACCATATAGCTCTTCCTTTGATGACCACATTTACAACATTGACAACAGGAAACGTAGTCATGTTGGTGGAGTGAGGAGTCCCAGGAGTCCTCACCTGCACAGACAACATAGGAGAAATAAAGCGCTACACCAATCCAAATGAAATCACAGGGCTGCACATCTAATGCACATATGAGCTGACTCTCAGCTCCAGTTAATACATGAAGGCAGATGTTCTCGACTAATGAAAAAGATAAGGATCCAACTAATTAAGACCCAATATACTGCAGTCCAATTTGCCGGTACCCGTAATAAACGCATTGATGACATAAGCAAGCAATACAAGAAATAGTACTGTCCATTGCTTGCAGACATTCTGACAGCATCACTACAACAGAATTAGCAGGAAACAATGATGCTACAACAGCCAGACAGTCTGCTTATAAATCAAGCTTGCACTGACTATAATACAATAAAGGGATTGTAAAAGAAAAAAAAAAAAAACTACAATAACGGATTATGTCAGAGTCAGGTCTATCCAATGTATCTCTCCATCTGCAATATCTGTTGTTACACACACAAGTTAAACATGTTATAGTTCAGCGCGTGATGTTGAATACTTTAGCTTAAATCAGTTTCAGGCCATTTACCCCCCTTCTTGACAAGGCAAAACCAAAGTGTTAGATTTTTCACATTTTTTTAATTTTTTTTTTTAACAGCTAAAATAAATCTTGCAATTGTGTCACTTTTTCATCACAGACATTTATATATACGGCAGGTGATATAAAGTTTAATTTTTTTTTTTTTTTTTTTTTTAAAAGTCCTCTGCAACCAAGGCTGATATGTTATCCCCAGCTACAGGGGAAAAGCATAGCCGGTACTGACTGCTGAGCTGATCTGGGTCCGATAGGGTCCTGCAGCTCTTACAATAACTAAGTCCTAGCGGTCATGTGACCGCTAGGCTAGGAAGCCAATAGCTTGTTGAGCACTGTATACACCGATCAACAAGCAGAGCTGTGGAGTCGGCAAGCCAAAGTCCCGACTCCGAAATTTCCCAAACCTCCGACTCCCGACCCTGACTCCCTCATACACGACACATGTTTAAGTGATAACTTTACTGTAGTAAAATGGTAACATCAGACTTTTTATCACCTTATGATACAATAATCAAGCTATTTAGGTAGAATAGACACTGACAAGCAAAAGGGTAACAATGTATTGATCTTTTGAACACTTGTGGGTAGAGTTGAAGAAAAAGCTGTATTTGTGTCCAAGTCCAGTCTGCACCAACATTGGGAATGTGTAGAAGAGACCTGGGATCAGATTTTGGTCAAGACATGCTTGAATCTGATCCAGAGCCCAGAAGGATTCAGGCAGTGCTGAAAACCAAAGGTGGATTTCCCAAATACTAACAAAATAACAAAAATTAACATTTTGATTTTTAGGAGCAAAACAGTAACAACGCAGTTACAGGAAAGAATCTGCAGAACTAAGCAGATGCTAAATACTTGCAAGTCAAATTTATGTATAAGATATGTAAGATGACTGTATATAAAATTACAGTAGCCTCATGTGTAAAGCTGTAGTGGATGGTGAGATATGGAGCCTGAAAGTCACAAGTTCAAAACAATGTTGCCATTTTGCTTGTCAGTATAAAATATATTTATTGGATATGACTTTAGAACACAAAAAAAAAAATTGTAAATATGCAAAACACTGCAGGAACATTTGTGGAGTCTCTGAATTTGTTCTGAGAAATAGTATCGCCTCCATCAGATCCTGCGTACATGACCTCACATCTGATCTCATTATTTCCAGGCTGGAGAACGGCCTCTCTACACTAACTTGGGTTGGGGGCAAAGCGGTGACCACAGGGGCAACATCTCTAACAATGTCAGGGTATAAAGCAATTGCCTCAGCCACAGTCAGTTTTGATGAATGGATGAACTCTTCTACTTCTTTGAAGCAGGTGAAAAATTTTGCTGAAATCTGTTTGCCCTGGGAGCAGAATCTTCTCCCCTGGGGCAGCGCTTTGCCTGCTCCATGTCATCAATTACACTCCTCATGTGATGAGGCTGAAGATATGGGAGCAGTAGCACTGGCCGGGCCCAATTCCTCTTGCTCTTTGCATTGAACTAACTGGATCAACTTATTATATATTTTGGGAGTCGGTCCATTTTATGACGACTCCGACTCCTGCAAAATAGCCACCGACTCCGACTCCACGGGCCTGTCAACAAGGCAGGGGCGGTAATAAACCATCCCTGCCTTTCAGTAGAGCGCTCAGCTGTCGCTGACAGACGGTTCTCCACCAATGCAGTCGTGGGTGGTTGACAAGGAGTTAGAAAATACAATAAATGCATGCTAGCAATCAAGCCTAGTAAAGGGGCTTTTCTGCTATGAATGCTTGAAAATTCAATTATTCTGGTTACTCAAAAAAAAGTTATCACTTCTTTAATTCTTTTGCCAAGTATTTAAAGAGGTTATCCAATTTATAAATTAACTAAAAAATCTGAATGCTGCAACCCCCCCAAAAAAAAAATAAGTAAAATAAAAGTTAAAAATAAGTAAGATCCCCCCCTTCCCTCCTTATCCCTGTTCCAGTGCTGGCTCTGCTGAGTCTTTCCACTGTCTTCTGTTCAGTTCAGAACAGTCTTGTAAGTTAGAGCCACGTGAATGCTGTAAGCCAATCAGCAGCCGGAGCGAAGACTGAGGAGACTCCAAAGAGCCAGCACAAACTGAAGTGAGGGCAAATAAGAGCATCACTTTCCTCTTCTAGGCAGCAGTATCCTGATTATTTAGTTTGTAATATTCTGGACAGCCCCTTTATCATCAGATGAATTTTACTTACTAATACAGCACCACACTATTTTTTGCTGTACATTGTTCACTATGTATAACAAAGTTGAGGCTATCAATGTAACGGTTTCTGATCTGCCTCTACAGGAAGTTACATTATTCTGACTTACATCTGTCACCTAGTTGCAAACGGAGACTTATGGGGTGTGCTGGAACTTGTAGTTCCATATTCCACAGCACATAGTGTGTGTGGAACTACAAGTTTCAGTATGCCACAGCAGCACATAAAGTGAAAATGAGGTGAAATCTTCTTAACATGGGCACAAAGAGCAAAACAAATGTAAAAACTCTTCCCTGCACTATCCGAAACTAAAATAGAAAACTTCTGTTCTGCAGTTACATTTAATAAATATACCTGTTCCGACTTACAAACAAATTCAACTTAAAGGGAACCTGTCACATAGATTATGCACCCCTTGCTGAGGACAGTACAAGATATTGTCAGACCTGCTGTTCCCAGTGCTGTGCCCCTTATTCTGTAAGATGCTGTAGTTTTAGAGCATTTAATGCTCAAATCTTATTCATGAGCAGGTGTTAGCCCCGCCCACCAAATGCTAGCCCCGCCCACTGACAGTTATTCACATGTTTCTACTTATTCAAAGTAATAGGTTTCTTTTTATTTATTTGCACTGTTTGACGAATTACTAAGGAATAAAGAGGACAGGAGTAGAATAACCACACCTGGGGTTGAACACTAGGTAGCTGCCTGAGAGGAGAGGTGATGTCTGGCCAGGAATGAGGAGTTCTCAGCCCCGGTCGTATCCCTTGGAGACGAGCTGTAAACAATGAATCACTAAAGGAGCAGCTAAAACAAAATCAGTACAGAATTTTTTATAGAGATGAATGTTGACAATGTTTATTGTTTAATTTGAAAGTTTTCCACGTCAATTTTACTTTGTGGCAAAACCTCTAAGTCCAAAAAGCTCATTTGTTGCCTTCAAACAAATCCTAATCAAATTTGTAGAATGAAATACTCCACAATAAAAATACTGTAAACTGTGTAATAGAAAATAAAAAATTCAAAGGAAGACTTACGTGATAAATTATTACTAATCTGTCAATGTAGATCACTTTATTAATTTCCACAACCACTGTGCATGTCCCTTCTATCAGTAACGTTATGTAAGCCTCTGTGTACTAGATAGCGCTAGCAATAATAAAATAACATTTTTTATTCCTTATCATGTTATTGGAATTTTTGTTTCTTGTTCCACATGGGTATTATGTATAAAACCTGTCTCACACAAAGCTGCATTGCTGTTCACAACAGTTAGGGCTGGAAAAAGAACATTTGGACTATAACCAGTTATTATAGGCTACTAAAAAATAAAAGTTCTAACAATATATATTGATGCCAAACACAGCAGTCAATACCCAAATGCATGAAAAACACAAACAATGTTTTATTGAAATTTACATAAATAAAATATGATGGTGCTGGAAAACGGCAAGCACTATAAAAGAACGTATCCCAATGTAACAAAAACCAATATAAAGTAACACAATATCAGTAAAAATAAAGCAAATATGAAAATCACAAATCCACCCCTATTAAACATGAGTGAAAAATAAACATATGCCCAAAACTGATACTTGATACAATAAAAAGTAAGAAAGGGGATAAAGACCAAACACCCAACGCTCGTTTCACAAAGAAGTTTCGTCACGGGTTCTAGAATTTGGAGATGGCTCCACTTGCACAGTTCACGCTATTTATTGTCATTCGATTTCCAAATATACCCAAGCATACTTACAAGACTGTACTCAGAACTCCCATGGAAATAAATGGGGAGAACTGTGCAAGTGCAGCCATCTCCAGGTTCTCGGAGGTCGGCTTTCAGTTGCCCTGGGTTTAAATTTTACAGCAGACCATAAGTGTGTAATGACTTATTGTTCTCCTAGCGTTTGTGTTTCACTCCAAAAAACGTACTAATAATTTAGAATTTAGTTGACCAATGTATGTGATGATAATCTACGTACAGCTCTTTTGAATATGTCAGCACTAAATAAATCAATAAAATAAATAAATCTTCCTATTTAAAAATTTTTACTTTTTTCTTAATTAGTGAGGAAAAATACTTTAGTAAAAGTGGAGTGAGCAGGCACTGGTGGCTGAAGTTACCAGATGAGTGCTTAGACCATGCTGATGTCTACAACAGACGTCAGGACTATTATTGATTACTGACTTCCCCATGATGCCAATAGATAGAAGCCTGAAAGTCACACACAAAAAAAGTATATATACACACGCACACACATACACAACATAGACATCCTATCTAAAGTGGCTGTCATACCAAACTCATTTCATATTGCTTTAAAAGAATACTAGACAAGTCAAAGCAGAATTGGAAAATCCTATAAACACACACTATAAAAACCATAACCATAAAGATTGTGAATCACCGGAGATTGGGGCAAAAACAAAATCAGCCATATACAAAATGGTTTGCTCCAAGACAAAATAATAAAAGTAAGAATGCAATAATACGCTTGTTATTTTGCTTTTGTTTACAGCACATATCAGATTGGAATAATGTGATATCACAATAAGGACATTTAACAATGCTTAACACACAATGTCATAGGCATGGGATAGTTATATATCCTGTAACTACTCACAATAAAACATATGACACCCATATTAACCGTTTAAAGAAACAAAACATACTGCAGTTTATCACTTGCCTCTGCAAACACTTAGAAGTGAAATTCTTTTCTTTAGCGTTGAAATGAAGTCAAGGAAGCTGCAAAAAGAAGAACAATGCCTACGTTATTTCCAGAAATTAAGAAATGACTTTAGTACAAGTCATACATTTAAGGGATTAAAGGACTGAGAAAGAAAAGAATTAAAGACCACATAATTAATATAATAAAATCTTACAAAAGTCTTTGTATATGGAAAACAGAAAAAAACCTATAAGCTTCTTATATCTCTGGCATTCCAATAAATATACAAGCATCTTTACTACTTGTTTAAAAACAATACGCTGGCTACACAATGGGCTAGATCACCAATTTGTATACATAAGCAGGCTTTATAGAGAATTATGTTGGCACACTATCAGCAAATGGAAATAAAAATATATTAGACATGCCTAGTGCAAAATACCTCATTAAAGGAAATGTACCTTCAATATATATGAACCTATGAATGCAAGTAGTGGGTACAACTCATAATAAATATGGGGCGCAAACTGTATGTGAAACACACAATGTAAGCAAAACCAAGAAAAGAGACATGCAAAATAGCTGCACTCCCAAATGATTTTTATGACAATGATATAACCAAAAGACATGCAAATCCCAATCGCTAAAAACATACAAAAAAATGTGCTAATTACAAGTCCTGTTAGGAAAAAATGCAACCCCTGCTTCAAAAGTCACCAGCCACCATGAATATAGGTAGATGGATCTCCCTAGAATCACATGAATAAAAAGCAGTATACTTGGGTGATAAACACACTAGAACTTTATGAGGGCAGACACCATATGTTAGGATATGCTCACACAGCAATTTTCAGATCCGTTTTTGGACCCAAAACGGACCGAAAAAACGCATCTAACAACGTGCAGTGTGATGTACATTAGTTTCAATGTAAAACTCGCATCAGCGTTCAGACAAGTGATCACCGATGCGTGTTTACTCACGTCTTTTCAATGCTTTTTTAGGATCCGTTTAAAGAATTGTCATGTCAATTCTACTTGCGTTTTATGCAAGTGAGATCCCTATAGGAGACAATGGAGTGCGTTTTTGGAGCCTGAAAAACGGATCCAAAAACGCAACACACTTTTGGGTAAGTTATGGATGCACTTTTTGCATCCGAAAAACGCATTGGATTAAAATTTGAATGTCTGTGATTTGAAAGAAAACGCATTAAAAAACGGATCGGAAAACGCATCCAAAAACACATGCAAAGCGTATCCAAAAACGCATTTGCAGATGCATTTTTGGATACGTTTTTTGGATGGAGTTTGGATGCAGTTTTCAATGCGTTTTTCAAATAATGAAAAACGGATCCAACACGCCGTGTGAACATACCCTTAGGCCCCGTTCACACGGCTTATTTGCCGACGGATTGGCGCCGTATTCCGCGCCGGATTTGCGCTTCAATACGGCGCCAATCCGTCGGGGTCCCTTACGGTAATCCACTGCCTCATAGAGAACAGTGGATTTTCCCTCGCTTCCTCCCCCGCTCGGCAAATCCCCGCGGGGGAAAAGTGGACATGCACATTATTTACGGGGCGACGCGCCGTAAACAAAGCATTGTCTATGGGGCCGGGAGCGGCGCACCCCGCAGCCGTACCAACCAGCCCCCGTCCCGCCCCTTATTGCACGGCGGATTTGGTGCGCTCAATACGCGCACAAATCCGTCGGGAATAAGCCGTGTGAACATACCCTTAGAGGCAGAGCTGGGTTGAGCAGGCAGAAGGTCATTTAAAGCATCATCTGCATAAGTTTCTTTTAACAGCATTCAGAGATCAGCTTTACTGTAGCTTCACCTGGGCATAGAAGCCTGTGAACAGCAGCTGACTCAATGACTTTCATGGGAGTGTTCTCTAGGCATACTCTGTGACCTTGAAAGGGGAACAGGGGGACTGTCACCATCACCTACTGTGGATGGTAGGTTCTGTTTTATCTAAACCAGTGTTTCTCAACTCCAGTCCTCAAGACACACCAACAGGTCATGTTCTCAGGATCTCCTCAGTCCTGCACAGGTGATATAATTGTTATCAGAGCATTCTGCACAGGTGATATGATTATTGTCAGTGCATTCTGTGGGAGATCCAGAAAACATGACCTGTTGGTGGGGCGCGAGGACTGGCGTTGAGAAATACTGTTCTAAACAATGGTGTCAGCTGCTTTGTAATCTTTTCTGTGATGATAATGAAGAGACTGTGAAAAAGAGACCTTTGGGCTATGTCTACACAGCACAGGTTTTCAGTCAGGTTTTCAGAGGTTTTTAGTATTTAGAAACCTCTGAAAATCTGACAGAGAACTTTTCACATAGACTGCCTGAAAAACCTCCCAAAAAGCATGCCAAAAACCTGAACTAGAAAACTAAAAAGCAAAACAAAAAAACTCATCGGAAACCCAGCTGCTTTGGACAAAAAACTGACAAAATACTCAGTTTCAAAGAGTTTTTTTAGGTTTTTGACAAGTTTCTTGCCCTATTATGTGTGGCCCTAGCCTTACAGAGCATGAAGTGTCAAGATATTAATAGGACTAGTGGCCAGAGTGAAAATGCAGGATTTTGGTGTGTATATATATATATATATTTATTATACAGGAAGTCCCCGGGTTACAAGCGGGATAGGGACTGTAGGTTTGTTCTTAAGTTGAATTTGTATGTAAGTCGGAAAAGGTAGATTTATTAAATGTAATTCCAATTTTTTATTTTTTTTGGATAGTGCAGGAAACAGCTTTTACATTTGTTTTGCTGTCTGTGCCCTTTTTTAGAAGATTTCACCTAACGTTCTGTATCTCATGTGCAGCTGTGGCATGCTGGCACTTGGTTATCATGGGGCGTGACTCAGTGTTGAATGTCACCAACGCCATAAGTCTCCATTTGTAACTAGGGGACGTATGTAAGTCGGAACGATGTAAGTCGGGGACTGCCTGTATGTATTATGTTATAATATATATATAATAATATATATATATATATTAATATATATAATATATATATATATATATATATATAGTAAATACATATAAATATATATAGTATAGTAAATATATAAATATATATAGTGTGTGTGACATGTGCAAAAAAAAATTACTAAAATACCTGAATAAATGTTTAACAAACATGCTAAACATCAAAACCAGTCTTTAAAAAATGGGTTATTCTATAAATGACCCATTTAAAAAGAAAACTGCCATTGAGAACAAAACGAATGAGTAAGGGTATGTTCATACTGCGTGTTGGATCCGTTTTTAGATGTGTGTTTGGATCTGTGTTTCGGACCCTAAACGGACCCAAACCCGCATCTAACGACGTGCAGTGTGATTTACATTGCTTTCAGTGTAAAACACGCATCGGCGTTCAGACATGCGTTTTACATGCGTCTTTCGGATCTGTTCAAAGAATTGATATGTCAATTCTTGATCCGTTTGATGCAGCAGGCACCCTATTTAAAACTATAGGGTGAGTTTCTGCTGCAGCCAAAATTTAGATGCGATTTACGCAGCGCTTTTGAATGCATTTTTCAGATCCAAAAACTGATCCAACATGCCATGTGAACATACCCAATGTGTGAGGTAAAATACACACAATAAAAATAAAATAAAACACACACCCATTGGTCAAGCAGCTGAAACGGCCAGCTTTTCAATTATAGCTTCCGGAGATCAATTCATAACATTTTCCCATTTTAATATTTTTGTTAACAAGAGAAATAGAAATTCCAGGTATAAGCAAGAACATTTTTGTAATATAGCTCTAATACTGTATATACAATATAACTGTGTTTAATGTTCTACGGATCATTCACTTGATAAAGACATTTAATTGGGGAATCCCTTAAATTGAGTTAGTTTTCACTTTATATACAGTACATGGACTTTTCAGAAGGTACAGGAGTAATAAGAAATTGCAATTTTTTTTCTCTTTCTGGTCTTCTGAAACTCATACACTGTACAATGTGCTGAAAAGGGATTGCTATCATTGATAAATGATTTTTTTCTCCTTTGCCTTACATTACAATGTATTTCAATGTATCACAAATGAGTTCTGAGAACGCTTGCAGCTCTTTCAAGAAGACTTTTTCAAAAACTTACAGGCAGTGAGAGAAATTGATTTGAAATAACAAAGAACATGAAATTATTATAATAAAGAGGTACACAGAACATGTACAGTGGATAGGATACTCTAGATAAGGACACCAAAACATCTATTGCACAATTCTTAAACCACTTGTATCCCAAACCGCAGCTGCTGCAGAACCCCTTATGAAAGAGTAAGGTCCTTCTAGGGACATATGCCACTTAGCTATACACATTTAAATGATATCCAACTTTATCAGTGTATTGACCGGCAAATGAGTTCTGAGAACGCTTGCAGCTCTCTTTCAAGAAGACTAACTATATATATATATATACACACATACTATATATATATATATATATATATATATACACACATACATATATATATATATATATATATATATATATATATATATTATATATATTTATATATATATAGTATCTTCTCAGAACTCATTTGCGATACATTGACATGCATTGTAATGTAATGCAAAGGGAGAAAAGTAATCATATAGATGTCTCTATTGTAGCGATGCAGAGACCGTCATTAGTGTTATGTCACCTGCGCAACATTTTGAGGGTAACTCCGTCTTTGTCAAGCATGCCCAGGAACAGGTATAATGGTTTTATATGTGTACACATATACACATACTCTAAACCACAGGATGAATAGGTGATGATTGAGGTTCCCTCTTAGGCTATGTTCACACGGCTTATTTCGGGGCATATTTGCGGACGTAATGACGAAGCACAAAATACGCTTCAAATACGTGTCACAAAGTGTGGCACATATTTCGCGTCGTAAATACATTCCCATTGTTTACTATGGGGATTTACGTCGCGAAGTACTCCTAAGCCTTAGACTATGTTCACACGGCTTATTTCGGGGCGTATATACGTCCCGAAATACATTTCAAATAATGAACAATTAGATTAGCATTGATTCCAATGTTAAATTTCTGGGACGTATTTTCGCCATGTAAATACGATCATAAAATTTAGACCCCTGTCACTTATTGAGGCGTATTTTGCAACGTAAATCCCCATAGTAAGGAATGGAGAATTTATTTACGACGCAAAATATGTGGCACACTTTGTAACACGTATTTGAAGCGTATTTCGTACTTCGTAATTACGTCCGCATATACACCCCGAAATAAGCCGTGAACAAAGTCACAACTAGACATCACCATCACCAACAATCAGAAGCGCCCTTTTGATATGGGTTATATTGCAATGATTTCTGTATTTAAACCTTCTACACAATAATGCATTTCTTGCTAGATTTACCTTCTTCCAAAATGTTTGTGTATATGTAAATTATAACGTATGTGTTTAATCAATTTTTTTTTTTTTTTTTAAAGCAATTCGGAACATGATACCCTTGGTATAAAAGGTCATTATACACATTCCTGTCGCGCAGGTGTGACGTAACACTAATGACAGTCTCTGCATCGCTACAATAAAAACATCTATATGAACAAAGGACTTTAGTAAGACTAAAGCCACAGGTAAAATGTACCGTAATTCAAATGCTCATTGCTTTATGTGAAATGCATTATCTTGTTATGTAGTACTTGCCACATTTCAATACAGAAAATTATTGCAATGGAAACCGTTTCAAAAATGTGCTTCTGATCATGTGTGATGGTGACATATACATTTGAATACCCGCTCACAAGATTACTCTATTCTAGACTTTGAATACCTGCCGGCTACACCATAGTTTATGTCTGGTGGAAGGTAGGTCGCTAATGTGAACTTAGCCTAGCAAGGATAAACTTGTATGTTTTAATATGTTTTTATGAAGCCTCCTTATCCGATCATAAAAGTCTGAATGAACTGCAAAAATTATCTGCAGAAGGAAATGAAGTAGGCATAGAGCAAAAGTAGCACTAGCTCTCTCAGTAAAATTGTCAGGTTCTATCAACAGAGACTCAGCCAGAACATGAACTCACACTTTCTGATCTTCCAGTGGCCGCACACTTCTCCAGAGAAGACCACTCTATTGAAGACTGTGGTTTTAATGGGACATTTTAAGACATAGAGGGATAGAAAGGAGTGGGAATTTAAATTAATGCAAAAATTTCATACTCTGCAAAATGGACTAAATATTCATGCTAGTTTCATGTCACACTATGTGCGAACTGTGAGGGCCACAAATCACACCTGAGAGCAAAGAAATAAGAGGAAGAATTACTGATCTCTCTGTCATGCCCCACAGGTTTCCAGATTGTTTATTTCTTGACCTGTTGTAAATGACTTCTCTACTTATTGCATTTTGTTATTTTTTATAGATTCTAAGTTCCTTTGAAGGTCCAGGTCTTTTGTGTATAAAAAGTCTGTAAATTTTCAGTTTCTTGTATGACATCATTTCTGAAGGGAGCTAGTACTCTTGAAAGCTCACCATCAAAAACACTCAGTTAGCCTCTAAAAGGTATCACCTGATTTCTTCACTGTTCTACTATAGGTTCTATCAAGAGAATGTGACATGTCCATAAAAAACATCTACATGTATGTTAAATAAACTAAAGTGCCAATACACTATTTTTCAATGCATCATGTACTTTTTGGAATCTCCTTCATTACTGCTTTACTAGATTTCTCATCAAAGACTTAGGGTAAGTTCACACGGCTGATTTGGACACTGAATTTTCAGCGTCCAAATCAGCGTCAAAACCTTGTCTGAAAAGTGTCTCGATGCAGCACTTTACAGACGAGATTTTTATCCAAGTTTTCAACGAGGTTTTCGAACACTGTTTACTTTCTGAAACACCCATACATATTAATAGCCAGGGCAAAAACAGCGGCGAAAAACGCACCAAAAATGCATCAAAAACCACGCCGATGTTTTGAAGCTCTTCTTTGATTCCTATCAGTGTTGAAAATGCTTTAACAATTGACATGACCGTGCGGAAAAACCATGACGTGTGGGAACTAGAGCGTTGTTTTACATAGGAATCAATGAAAACGAACTGGGAGCGTTTTGGATTTTTTTTTACGCTATTTTGGTCGATGAATGCTCCAAAAACAGCCGTGTGAACATACCCTTACACTGATGATATTAGATGAGTCGATATAAGGCAACAAACAACGAAAACATAGATTTTATATGATTTTTGGTTTGGCTGTTGTGTCAGGCAAGTATCTACAATGAATACTTTGGATAAATCACTGCTATTATTACACCTCAAAATAACATTTCTAGCAAGAAGATCTTCCGATCCATTCTAAATCATTGTAATACAAACTAGCTATCATCATTCATAACATGACTATTTATAAGTGAAGACTCACTCACTGAAAGGAAAGGAGAATAAACGTACAAGCATTTATGACAGTTGCCGCATTTATAATCCAACATTTTTGGTGCTTTTTTTTAATCTTTTCTTTTTTACATGTTTCTACCTATATATTTTTTATTTTATTTTTTTTTTTTAAACTTCAGTCCTGCAGTTTTCACTTTGGTCACTAAACCTAATAATAAAATTCCACTTTCAATTCTGTACAGAAAACTTATCTGCACTCTCCACACTAAAGTGAAAGGCAACAACTTTAGGTAACACAGAATACACCGTTTAAAACAGACGACAGTCACAGGTCACCTCTTTCCTTTCCCTACTCAATGACTCTCCTGGTCACTAAGCATGAAAAACTAAGTAGTCAATGAGTAAGCTCCTGTTCACAGCCTCGTATGTTAATGTGGTGGCAGTAAAGCATCTCTCTAAAAGCGGTTAGAAGTAGCTCAGGCAAGATGACTGCCCTCATAATCATAAGCAGATAATAGAATTAAAAAATCAGAAAATAAAAACCGCTAAAAAAGTTTAAGAACATCACCATTTGGATTTAATTAGTATACCAAAAAAATAACGATGGTGATAGATTCTGTTTAAAGGGGTTTTGCCACGATGTAATGTTGACGTGGGAACCTCCAAAATGGGTATTTAATCACTTTTCTAAATATATGTGATTACAAAAAGTGAAGACTCTGAGAGCTACAGCATTGCTCAGTCCCCCTTAGTTACCTTAAAGCTTCCACTAGACATGACCAGAGGGACCAGAGGAGCTGACAGGCCGCGCTTGCGTGAAACACTTCTTATCTGATGACAGGGAAAATGAATGAGCTTTTAAGTGACAGGGAAGAAAGTGCAGTCTATGAGGCTGTGTCTTGCTGTATTGAGAATCCACTGCTGTACGGTTATTATTTCAGTTAAGTTTTGAGACGCTCCCTTATTCCTCACTCCTTGCTCACCCCCTCCCTCTCTCCCCTGCAGCCTTCATGACTCAGCATGATTTGTTTATATTCTACTTCCGTGCTGATAAGAGGGAAGTAACTGGCTTCCTGGCAAATCCCCTTTAAGAAAAGTTTTACACATAATTAAATATAAGTAACCCTAAAAAAGAAATACAAACAAGTCTCATACAACGCCTAGAACATACTATTAGAAATTTAAGTGTTTCTGCAATTTTTAATACAACACAACCTGTGTTCCCCAATAATGCTACAAATATGGAGAAACACAGTGACATATATTCAGCTTGTTTGCTGGGAGTGCTCCTGACAAACATAAGAAGTTATTAGAAATACACAGGCCTAATGGATACGAAAAGTTTCTTTTTGGCCTCTGTTTGGCCAGCATAAGTCCTATAATAAGTTCAGAGTAGCAAAGTAGACCAGTCTATTCCATATACCTTTATGCCCCGTGATGTGATGTTAACGAGGTGTGGAGTGAGCTCATGTACTGAGTCGCCCAATACTTGGCAAGTGCTCCCTGTAACTGACAGCTTACAACTACTGTCAGTGACTAAATTTGGAGATAAATCTGATCCCAGCCATTTAATCCCTTTGATGTAATGGTCAATGCAACAGTAGCAACTAAACTGAAAATAGTCCAGTGCCACCATCTCCCTCCCCCCAGTGACAGGATTGTAGGGATTTACGTGGCAGATGAGGGTCTAAAGCACACAAGCCTGCAATGACTGTACTCCTGCTGAACTATCACTATACACTATAGACTACAAGTGTTAACATGTTCAGGTTCCCTATACAGGGATTAAATGTTACTTTAAAACAGTAAAAGGTTTTTTTAATACATTAATAAAACCATGAAGGTTAAAAAAAACGAAAAAAAATTAATAAATAAATAAAAAAAATTATGGTATTATGGTATTACCACATCTGTAGGAGCCAAATCTATTAAAAAAAAACAAAAAAAAACACAACATTAATTTATACCACATGGTGACTGGCAAAGAAAAAAAAAATACCCAAAATGTATGCCCAAATTGGGTTTCGTTGGCTACTTCACTCCTTAAAAAATAAATTAAAATAAAATAGTATAAAAAGTGATGAAAAAGTTGCATATATCCCAAAATTGAACCAATAAAAACAAACCCTCACAGAGGTCTATTACAGCTTGGTTTTTTTTTTACTACGAACAAATCAAACTAGATAAATTGAGTATCACTGGAATTGTAATGTTTTGCAGAATGAAGATGACATGTTATTTATACCACACAATGAGCTCCATTATAATGAATCGTCTTACAAAAAAAAGTGTTTTTTTTCCCATTTCCACCTCAAAAAATATATATTATATAGCAATTTCAATAGTACCACTTAAAAACTTGTCCCCCAAAAAACAAGCCCAGATACAACTAGGTTGACAAAAAAGAAAAAAAGTTTGGCTCTTGGAGGCCGAGGATGAAAACACGATTCTACCTTTGACATGATGCAAACAGAGTCTTGCAGAAGGTTGCCTAGTCTGGATACAATTGTATTCATTTTTCAGAGAGAAAAAGTAAATATAACAAAGTTTAAAAACAAAATAAATCAGAAAGTTGTAGACCATTTAATACATATAGTGATTATGCATAACCTGGCTAAAACTGGACCAACAATGTAGAGTGAGTCCTTAACTCTTCCACATGGTAGGCCCTGTTAACATTACATATTAGCCTCTCCAAATAAGGGATACATACCCTTGTATTTACATAGGGTTTTTTTCTTTTATTATTAGTTTTTATTATTTATTGAATGCAGTTGTTGTTTAATAATATTATGCGTAGTATCACGTGAACGGCTATCTCCATTATATTTCCGGGGACTTCCGGTTCATAAACAGAGCGGTACTAACAGCCATGAGTAAGGGAGAGGCTACTTCCGAAACGCATTGGCCCATCTAGCTCGTACAGCCTATGTAATTTCTTGCTGCTATTGATGCATGTCTCCTCTTATATGCTGTGCATTATTTACAAGATTTTAATGGATTACAAATAAAGTTTATTTTTTATATAAAAGAAGAATTTTCTCTCACGTCTGGTCAAGCTCCCCTCAGTGCGGTTTGGAAGCTGGTTACATTTCTCTTTTGAATTGCGTTATTATATGGACTGGGAACCCATGAACTGTGACTCCACCGAAGTTCCTGAGGCACAGGTGAGCTGATACAACTATCTTTTTACTTTGCTGCATACATTAGAAGGGCTCCTGAGATATTTGTCCAACGTATACCCATACTGGGAAACATTACCGAGGGAAAACCCAAAGAAGTTATTGTTCATTTATGGTAACTGTAGATAACACCATTAGCGCTTCCCAAGGGACATTTCCTCCTTTTTTGCCTTGGAAATCTCCAGTTACAACTGTCCAGCTATAGAGAGTGACATGGTAATTGTTAAATATTTGCCAAACTTTGGCACCTGTCACCCTAAGGCTAGAATGGTATCCATTTTCTTTAAAGGATCCTAATACATGCAATAGCATTATGCAGTATGCCATTTTATACTTCCACTGGTATGGCTATGTACTAGCCAGGAAGAGTTCAGACAGACAACCTTTAGGTCCCCATCGAAGGACCTGTTCACCCGATTTCCCGTTGGATTAAAATGCAGATTCGAGTTTTAAAAACTGTAAAAAATCTCCCTGTAAACCATCCCCATAGAACTCAACTGAAAATTCGAGTTGTAGTCCACACGACTCGGATTTGCTTGAGATCAAGTTTCAAATCCTTAGTTTTTTCAAAAACGTTAGAACATGTTCAATAATCCACCGTATTACTTCTTAAAAAATGCACCCACAAATTTATATGTGGGATCTAAAGTCGATACAGATGAATGGAACTGTAAATCCAGTGGGAAAAAAAGTCTTAACATCTAAATTGAAAACCATGTAAAAAAATACTCTGTTGATGTGGTTTTAGGATTCAGAATCTGACAAGTATTTTGTTATGTGTTATGTGGATGGACCCGAATAACGGATTCCCAAGGACAGTATGTATATCACCTTTCGCCTGTTAGGCTATGTTCACACGGCTTATTTGCCAGCGGCGCGTATACGCCGCTAGTAATTCACATGTCACTTATGTCCCCCCGCGGCGGATTCACCAAGCAGGGAGAGGAGATGTACTCCATACTTCTCTATGAGAACTGTGGATTACCGTAATGACTGGGACGTATTTCAGCCGGTAATTCGCGCAGTATGGTTGAATTAAGGACTGAAATACGTCCCATTTTAAGCCGTGTGAACATAGCCTTAATCTCATCCAATGCAGCTATATTTTTAATTGTGAGTCTCATATGCTTGTATGTACCCATGTATGATCATGGTTATTCTTACTACTTTTGACACACAATCCTTTATTCCTGTTTTATACATTTAAAACATGACTAAAAATATTTAAAGAGAACCTCACTGATCATAGATAGTGTTCCTATTATGCGCTATATGTTAATATGGATAACCTGTCTCATCTATAGGTAATGTCAATTTACTGCTCGGTTTATACATCATTGTTACTTTTGTCTTAGTAGCCGTCCTCTAGACGATTTTGTTATTTGGATAACCATGACTTGTTATTGCCAGTGTGCAATTGTTTATCTGATTGTTGCCTTATTGTATTTTTCTGATTTTACAATAAAATTGTCTTTGAATAAGAAAAAAAAAAAATTCAAGAAAAAAAACATCCTGTACCACCACCCAATGCACTCTGATAAATGAAAGCCATTAACATGAAATGGCTTAAAATGTTTGTATGTTGTCTGGGAAGAAAGAAAAAAGCTACCTTGTTGGTAGAGTGGTATGGATTTATTGTTACGGGTTCATAAATAATTTAGCAAAGAATCTAGATTTCTGCTGTTAGAAGCTTTTGAAGATGCAGGACCTGTGTAGCTGTTCCTGGACTTGGCGATCCGACAATAGCTGTCTACACCACACAGGTGGGAGGGGGACCTGGTGGTCTAAACGGGTTGTGCGACCTCTGATTTTATGTTGCAGTAATCAATAATATTTATTTGTTGCCAGGAATTAGGAGCTTGTACTGAATAAACATGACCCTGCTTCCACGTGGGGACAATTTCAGCTATATGCAATATTATCAGTGCAGCAATATGTAGAGTTATATCATCTGGGTCAGCCAACTGCGTCAGTGTGGATATAAATGACAGACAAGCTAACAACCATAAGATCTAGTGATAGACTGCCTTGTACTTTCCTCATGCAGAAGGTTAACGGCCCCGTGCTACTTTCTCTTATAGCTTTTTCTTTCTTTCTCTAATAGGTTTCAGGCTTAGTGCAATGTCAAGGCTCATTTTCAAGAGGGAGGATAAATTTTATGTTCCCCGCATCCTGCTTAGCTTCCAAATACCGATTGCTATTCTGCTACTTATTTACTTTTAGGTGGCTTTATACTGATTAATGCGATCTACACATATTATGATGGCACTAAATAGGATTTATTCATTTAAGCATAGTTAAAAACTTACGTTTTAAATCCCAACTTAAACCCTTTGGCATTTTGCTACTAGAGAGGAGAGATTGAATAAGGTGAGTCGGATGAAGATGTATTTAGCAAGTTTCTAAACAAACATAACAGAAAGCCATAAAAGACTGTATATTCAAAGACTCCTTTATGATGCTGGAAGCAGACACAGCAATATATTTCTTTGAAAGGCTCGTCATGTGATATAGTGGCCTGTTTGAAGCATCTGACTTGCATACTCTGTTTTCAACCTTCAGAGACTGTAAGAGTTATAATTTAATTTATAAATTGAGGAGTGCATAAAATCCCTGGAGGTGAAGGATTGCAATTTCAGTACCCATCTGTTAGTTACTAAATATCCTGGCTTTGCCAATGTAGAGAGCACTAGCACTTAGTAAAAGACCAATTCAGCAATGGGCAGCATGGTAACTAAAAGAACTGGTATTTCCCAGCACGGTTACCCTGCAGCGCATGGGTGTTCAAATCTCAAGGACAATATCTGTATGGAGTTTTTATGTCCTCCCCGTGTTTGTTACCACCAAGTCCTCCAGTTTCCCTCACACTCCAAAAACATACAAATAGATTAGCCTGGAATTTAGACCACTAGCCCCACTAAGGGCAGGAACCAATGTGAATGATAGCAATCTCTGTACAGCGCTGTGTAATATGACAGCACTATATAAATTAATAAATACATTTATTTCATATTCATACTTTGATCCCAGCCCAGAATTTTCCTCTAGAATGGTTTTAGCCCAGAAGCTTAATGCTCCAGCTCTGGCCTATTCCCTTCCTGTATAGCAAATATATTATTTAGCTAAGTTCATTCAGTGTTTTTATGGTTAACACTGAGTTTATTAAAGCGGTTGTCTCACTACAAAGATTAGCTTTCAACATTTAGGAACCGGAAATCGAACAGTTTCTCAAAATATTCTGCAGTATTTTTTGGCAATGTAGAGGAGATAAGATAGAATTTATCAGCTCTGAGTGCACACAGGTTTCTCTGGTTACCGTACTGCTCTCCCCTTCTCTTTCCGCTATGTCTTATCTGGAATGAGCACAGGTCGGCCCACCTGTAACTTGAGAACAGTGTGTTATCTCAAACAAGTAATTAGTCTCCTTTTGTTGGTTTACTTTGAACTCTCTGCACTTATAAATAACATCTCCTGCTCTCATGTCAGTGCTTTCAGAAGGGCTGCGAATGCTGAGCCGATATGCTAATCGCTAACATAGAAGCAGCCATAACCTAACCAGGAAGAGAGAGAATGAATGAACCAGAATCTACTTTTGGCTCTGAAACAACCCCTTTAAATACTGTACAAAGAAAGATATGCAGTACAAAAATGAAAAGTAGAGTAGAAAAAAAAAAGTCAAGCATAGAAGTACAAGAGGGTATCACACTTTAGTCATACAACAATAATCATAAAAGCATTGGTAAACACATAGAAAACCCACGCGTAATATGAAAGGGGAAAAAGAGCACCGGACAGCAGTTACTAGCCTAATAACGTATAGGGAAACTACATTCAACCATGTATATAAAAAAAACAAAAAACAAACGATAATAATAATAATATAGAGTTTACAGCCTAAGCTAAATAAAAGCCCCAAAAAAAATACAATTAGGACAGGAGAAGAGACCAGTAAAGAAAAGGAGGAGAAAAAACAATCCTTCGAGTGTCATTATATAGAGGCTATAACAAATTAGAAAATTGCCCTTATAAAGCCTGTTCCATAGAAAATGTAAATTATTTCAAAAGAAACCAACCTTAGAGTTTATACTATGACAAACAAAACCACCAGACTAATCAGGAACAGTGGTATAATGTACATCTCTACAGCAAAGCAACAAAACCTCAAACTGCAACTAAATAAAATGTAGCTTTGAAATATTTCCAGTGCTGGGAAAGTTTACAAACCCATAGAAGGCTCGAAGTTACATTGACATTAACTACAGTATACGATCTTTAAGGTAAAAATCTTCTCTTTATTGGTTGGATGGTGATTGCTCTGTCAATAACCTTAATGGTATATGAAGAAAGTACAGGGCTATGGATGACATTACATAACCGATAACTCTCTTGTAATGGTTTCTTAGCGAGTGCACTGTAACAGGTAGTTTAGAATATCTACACGTAAGCTGCTGCTTTATTGGTTTCTTGGTATTTAAGAGAACGCATCGATAAAGCACAGAAGTTGTAACTTTTACAAGACACTGGATATTTCCTATTACACTGCAGAAAATCTGACCTTCTAGCCTTAGAAGAGAAAGGATGAAAACCATAGTTTCCCACATAACTTTTCACCTATAATTGTGATGTTTGAAGCCACTACTGTCTCTAAAGTAACTAAATATCAAAATTGTAGACAGAAGGTGCCGGTGCCATTGCGGGGTAACAATCCAGAAATACGCTGTGTGCCAGTCGCAGATCTGCAGAACTTCATGAGTGGCTTTGAACACAGTGTTTCTAAGGCTATGTTTACGGCTTAAATTGGGACATATTTCGCCCCGTACTGCGCTCAATACGGGGTACGGGGCGAGATACGTCCCAGTCATTATGGTAATCCACAGTTCTCATAGAACTACGGATTACGCCTCCTCTCCTGGCTCGGACAATACGCCGCGGGGGAGAGAAGTGACATGTCAACTACTAGCGGCGAATATGCGCCACTAGTAATGAATGTCTATGGGGATCGAAGTCTGAAGTCCCGCCGTAATTGCGGGGCATAATCATGCCGTGTGAACATACCCTAAGGCAGTTCACCACTTATCCACTAAGTAGTGCATGCCCTTTCCTTCTATTCCTCATTATTTTTAATATAATCTTGTCTATGGTAAAATAATTGCATTAAAAATCAGTGGTGTTTTTCTAAAAACCACCCTTAGTACACCTTCATACTTTTGTTTTTGAAAAAACTGCTACTGACCCAAAATCTGTAGCTATAAAAAAAAAAACACTTCGAAAAAGCAACATCTGTAGGGTGTTTTAGATTTGCCTACAGATTTGCAGCTAACATCTGGTTGCTGTAGTTTTTGATGATTTAGGACTAGTGCCAGTGGGTTGGAGTTTGCATGTGTAATATAAATGCTACTACACAGGGCATAGCCTGCTGCGTCTCCTGTGCCCTTAGTCTAAATCAGTGGCTATACAGCCTACTGTTCAGGATCTGGAATGTGATATTTTTATCTTCTGATTGACATGATGCACTGACATATTTTCACATGCGTGGGACTTACTACAATGCGAGTCCACGTCAAATCTGCTATGAATGAACACTGTTACATTAAGCGAGATCTTCAAAAATTATACTGCTCTCTATTTAAAAAAAAAAAAAAGTTGATGTCTTGATTAACCATAAGCTTCTGAAAATTTTTTACTTTTACAGTACATGAATGTAAGAATACATCTGTTGAGAGACAATGGAAATTTCTATTGTCTAGCAATGGGAAAACAAGCAAGCCCTGACATGCCATGTATATATTTCTACACAAACAACAGATGTGAAATGTTAACTTTGAGAAACAGGGCTTAATACAGAACGTATGGTAGAGACACACAAGTCTATTGCAGACATGTAATGGTTACAGTGGTTACAGGGAAAAAACATGAATATAATTCTTGGCATATTAAGAGTCTGTAAATGTTTGTAACTCAATTAAAGAGGACTTGTCACTACTCCAGACAAGCCGAATTTAATAAAAACTTGTATTCTCTGTGGAATAACCGTTTTGGGGCATCTTATCTCATCACTCTGCACTGTGATGCTCCCCTGAGGCACTGTGGTTCTGATACTTTCAACATTGACTAGACCAGTGTTCCCCAACTCCAGTCCTCAAGGCCCACCAACAGGTCATGTTTTCAGGATCTCCCACAGAATGCACTGACAATAATGATATCACCTGTGCAAAATGCACTGACAATAATGACTTCACCTGTGCAATGCTAAGGAAAGCCAGAAAACATGACCTGTTGGTGTGCCTTGAGGACTAGGGTTGGAAACCTCTGCACTAGACAGTGGTGGTCTTTATAGGGGTGTAGCCCATATTGGTAACACCACAGAAACATATAAAATACCTTCTCGAGTGTTGGAGATTTAAGAAAATCACTGAAATCAAGCACCAAACTCTAATTCTAAAATCTACCTTTTATTACTTGCCAATAAAAATATTCACACTATAAAAACCGTAATTTTACTGCAGCAAAAATCACTACCACAATGATAATAAATCAACAAAGATGTTTATCCCTCATAAGTGACCCTACACTATCCTATAGACAGGCTGGGTAATCGTCCTGAAAAGGACGGCCCCACCTTTGAAGGCTCGCCCTATAAATCACCTAATATCTACCTGACCTGCTACCAAGAGGTATCCACTGCCCAGACAAAATCACTATCTCAAAATAGTAGCTAGAGAGACAATACTTCACATTGGTAACACCTCAATTTATTATACATTTCCAGGTAGAACAGGGGATTGGGACAATGCACAGTAGTGGGAAAGATTTTCCAGAACGGTTATGCCCTGGGCAATGCAGATATTTGCTAAAATAGACACCTCAGTAGTGAGGAAAGACCATCTTTAACAGGAGACCGTTAATTCATAAATAAGAGGAACCACTCCTGTGTTCTAGGTTGCTTTCATTTATCAGTGTTTGTAGGGTGTAAGTTAGGGTGTATAAAAGATCAATCTAAAAATATTTCCATTATGCTGGTGGGAAGTTTGCAAATAAGTCCTTATGGGGATTATGGTTGGGGTTAAGTTGTCTGCTCTTCAAGCTACTGTGCCAGAAGTAACCTAGAAATCTGAAAACGTTAGAAAACATTTTTTGTGTTATTTGCTTTTTTAGTGGTTAAACCAGAACTCTACCCAGTTAAGGGGTTGTGGCACTGGTAGCCCATCACTGGAATATTCCCACCATGTCGCTCAGTGGGATCCCACTGAAAACACTGTCAGCACTTAGAGTACATGTGTCAAACTCAAGGCAGGTGGACCAAATCCAGCCCACTATGTCTTTTTACATGGCCCACAAAAGCTTGGGCACAGCAAGCAGGGATGGACAAGGTCCAGACACAGCAAGACCAGCTCTCTACTTTCTTTTAAGTACCCAGCCTGTGTTTTGCAGAGACAATTGCACCAGCACAGAGAGTAGACCCAAATTAGATTTGGATTTCTAGCACACACCTCCACTCCACTCCAGGCAGTGGCACAGTTCTGACAGCTCTACTTAGACACCCTTGCCACCTTCCAAGGTAGGAAGCTTGGTGCGAAAGCTGTGGATGAGGTTGGCTACTTTACAACCTGAAAAGGACATCTTGGGCTTTTACTGACCACATTGCACACCACAGCCTTTTGAGGACAACCATAAAACTAAGAGGGCCCTTGGTAAAAAGAAGTCAAACACCCTTGGCTTAGAGGCTGCATGACTCATCTGGTATCGTCAACAGTCTATTGGGCAGCTGGTAAATACATGGTGGCTTTCTGATGGAGTCCTCACTTCATAACACTACTTTAGTTGTCCATGAGTCTGCCTTCAAAAAACGGAGTGCAATATGGTCACTAGTGATTTTCTTTCCTGGCTAAAATAGTCTAAAATTATAGTAAAATTGTCTGCAATGTCAATGAGTCATATTTTTTTTTCCCTAACTTGGCACTGGTATATTGTTAGTCAAGGAAAGAAACCAGCAGTGGCCAGTTTTATCTCGTCTCAGGGATGAAAAAGGAAAACTAAAATCGTATCAACAACCTGTCTAGTTTGACTTCAACTTCAAAATGCATGGGCACAAGTTCCCCAAAAAAAGTGTCCCAGATAAAAGCAATGTGAGAAACTACTGCAGATGAAAACGGTGTTGTGCCAATTATTATAATCATAATCTTTCCCAATAGTGTTGCAGAGTAATTAAATTAATTACAGCTGTAATTTCTCTAAAGCAGGACGAAATAAAAGAGCAGCAACTGAAAAACGGGCATCTCTTTGACTTATTATTGGTAATAATGTTCTTCGGATTTCTATAATACATCTGTACTGTAGCAATGTACAGCTGATAAAACTGTATCTAACAGACTTACAGCATTTTAATAAACTTGGCTCTGTGTTCATCATGTTTACTTGCAGTAATGCTTACATACGATATGATAAGTGATGTCCTGAAATTGTAGCGTTTGTAAAAATGTTCCTTTTCAACCCAATGATAACCATAAGACTTATACAGTCAGGAAATCTTATTTGGATCATTAGCTATAATTGAAGCAGGTGCCCAGGACTGTATGGGTTTTTGCAAATTTTGTATCATTTTTAATTTATTTTGTATTATTGTAAATCTTGGCATGTGTACAAGTCTGCTGATAGGTACATATCCACATTAAATATTATCACATTTCTAAATGGCGAACTGGGATGTCCAATGGCTGATGACCCTAAATTCTGTCTCCTAATTTAGACCCCAAAGACCACCCATCTTCTGCAGATCGTACATGCCTCACTGAACTTTTTTTCACTGTTAGGAAGACGATTGCTCGCCACTGAATGTCCAGTCACACCTCTACTAGGCAAGAGAGGATTAATTCTGTAAATGCTACTCTTTCAAAAAATATTTATCGACATCAGAGATGTCCTGATAAATTTTCTAAAATTTGGCCATGATGGCTGGATTCCACTTGCTTGTCATGTTTAGCCTCTGGATATCTCTTAACCGGACACCCCATTTTGTGTAGTCCTTAGGTTTTTTTTTTTTCTATAACCCTTGCCCTCTCTGACTGGCCCTTCCTGATCTCTTCAAAATCTTATTTTTTCCTGTGTGACCTGTAGCGTATTACCACACCCCTGTTTATGTTTTTTTGAAGATAAACCACAGACATGATTCAGTGTATTGATTGTAATTCAAAAGTTTCATTATACTTCATATATCAGTTAAAATAACAAAGCAATTGCTTCAGAACAACTCTGTGCCCATTCTTGACTGGCCCAGCCAGATTCCTGACCTAAACCCAATTGAGCATCTCTGGAGAGACTTGAAGAGGGCTGTCCACCAACGTTCACCATCCAACCTGAGGGAACTGGAGAGTATCTGCAAGGAAGAATGGCAGAGGATCCCCAAATCCAGGTGTGAAAAACTTGTTGCAAGAAGACTCATGGCTGTACTAGCTCAAAACGGTGCTTCTACTCCATCCTGAGGAAAGGGTCTGAATACTTAAGACCATGTGATATTTCAGTTTTTCTTGTTTAATAAATTAGCAAAAATATCTACATTTGTTTTTTTTTCTTTCAAGATGGGGTGCAGAGTGTACATTAATCAGCAAAAAAATTAACTTTGTGGATCTTACCAAATGGCTGCAATAAAAGAAAGAATGACAAATTTAAAGGGGTCTGAATACTTTCTGTACCCACTGTACCTGTATCCGCATTTTCTTGTTTTGGTCTTATTGACTTTTCAATATCTACTGTATCTGCAATAAACTTTTTTTTTTTTTTTAAATATCACATTTAATGTACTTTACAGTAGTGCAGTATAATTTATTTAACATACAAACTACATAATGTTTACAATTTTCCTGCATCACCACAAGGATGTAATGTCAATACTGAGTAATAAATATGTTGCAGACATTTACAATTGTGGACCTTAATTACGCTAAGGATTTCCATCAACGTCTTACCTACCACAAGGTCCCTACATGGACTGATTTTGGAATCTGCGAATACATTTCTTTTTTTAAATGAAATTTGATGTTAGTAAAGATCACTCTAAATACAATTCCCCCTAGTATACAAACAGGAATAAAGAATATTAATCCAAAACAAAAATTATTCCTTCTAAAAAAATAACTTATTTAAATCCGTTAAAAATATTCAGTCAATAATCAAAAATCTTAAATTGCAAGGGACATTAAGGCAGTCATAGCAAATTGCTATGACTGCCTTAATGTCCCTTGCAATTTAGGATTTTTCATTATTGACCGAACACTTTTAACGTATTTAAATAAAAGCTATATTTTAGAAGGAATAATTTTTGTTTGAAATTTGTAGTAAAGATCACCACCAAATGGTGGATTTGCATCTGTTCTATTGAAGCTAACTGGTATGGTTTCAGTAACTAAAACTTTTGAGGCTTTTTAGGAGATTTCCCAAATATTATCCAGTTGGGAAATCTAATATTTACTTCAAAAGTTTGTACATATACACTACCAGTTAAAAGTTTTAGAATACTTGAAGTATTCCAGTGTTCATTGATACTTAAAATTAAAATGTCTTAAACATACCATAAAACGAAAGAAAAGAAATAAACAAGGAGTAAAAATAATGAATTAACTTTGCTTAAAAAAATTAAATCTCGATTTTTCACTTTTCAAAATAGTCACCTCTAGCTGATGTAATAACTTTACACAGTCGAGACATTCTTTCCACAACCGTTGTCAGAAATTATTCAGAAACTTCTTTCCAACATTGTTGCAGAAGTTCCCACAAATGTGCTGCACTTCAATGGGGTTTAAGTCTGGAGACTGCTTAAGCCTTTCCTTACTTTGAAGCCTATCTGCCGATTCTCCAGCTATTTCGGTAGTTTTGACGTAACCGACAAGTATATTTTGGATCATTGTCTTGCTGAAACATGAACCCCTGACTTATTAGGCAATGCACATCAAAATACTGTAGTAGCCCTTTTGTCCCTGGTCCCCTTTTATAAGCTGACAATTATGGACCCAGCAAGAGAGCCCCAGTCCATCATGCTTCCTCCTGCATGTTTCACAGTTGGTGTCGCACATTGACGAACCATCCGGTGTTCCAACAGTTAAAAATGCTTGTTTGTATGTCGGGGCATGATGGAAAAATAGAAGACAGGAAGCATACTTATCTCCTGGATGCTCTTGATCATGTGACCGCTGGGGTCTGTCAATGGCTACACCTGTCACATGAGCGATGAACATTCACAGCTACAGCCGAGATCACCGGTACGGCCACAGCGATGGAACGAGAGTGTCCAGGAGGTATATGTGCTTCCAGTCTTCCATTTTTTATCATGCCATAACAGACAAACGAATATTTTTAGCTGTCGGAACATCCTTTTAATGACAAACAAAAACCCTGTGTTATCTAGCAAAGATGTCAAATTTTGATTCATCAGTTCATGAGACCTTCTACTCCTCAACAGGCCACTTGAGATGCTGCTTAACAAGGCAAGTCTTTTTTTCTTTTTTTTTTTCTATTTTGCAATCTTAGCAGTGGCTTTCTTATTGATACTCAACCTGCAGATAGAAGTCTTATATTCACTGATGAAATAGAAATTTGTTTTCTTTTTGCTGAAATAAGTGGACTGTTGACTCTCAAGAACGTCTTCCGATTTTGTAGCGGCCTTTGTTCTGCCTGAACTCTTCTTGTCAGAGTTTCCTCCAGTTTTCAATTGCCTTTTGATGGTATTAAAAAAATGTACTGACTGCCCCCATGGCTTTCTTGTCAATTACGCTATAGGATAGACCTACAGCTCTAAGGGTTGTAATGGTCAGTCTTTTTTTGGCAATTATCTTTTTCTTGCCATTGCCACAGCAATGTGCTTTGTCCTGAAGAACAAAATGTCCACATTCTACAGGGTGTTGTAATGTAGTCTGTTCCAACACTGGTTTTATAAAATCAGAGGGTTTGAACGTATTTGCCAAAAACTCATGTAGGAATAATTTGCACCCTATTTCAAACCATAATTTGCTCTGTCTGAAAAAATTCAGATTAATTTTATGTGTGAGGTTAAGAATTCATATTATTTTTGAATTTTTAATATTTGAACCATTTATTTTCATTTGCCGTATCAGAACTGTGTTAATGTTAAGAAAAACCTCTGACTAGCAATGTAACATAAATTTGGCATGTGATGCTTGAAAATTTGGGAACCTTTTAGAACTTCCTATATTTTTGCATTTAGCATTGCGACTAATCTTAAGGCTGTGTTTCTGTTTCAATTACATCAAAAGCACAAATAGAAAATGTACAAATTTAAAAAAAACGCATCAAAAACGCATGGGTTTTTGCTGCTTACATTTTTTGATGCAGTTTAACTCCTTACCGACATATGACGTATGAGTACGTCATAGTGCCGGTAAGGAGTTTTGCAGCTAAAACTTGGCGGTTACAGCGTGGGATGGTGACGGCGCCATTCCGTGCTGTTTAACCCCTTAGATGCCGCGGCAAAGATGGCTGCGGAGTCTAAATCAACGATAAATGGTGCCACACACCGTTCTTCACTTTGATTGGGGTGCCCACGGCAAAATTGTGGGCTCCCAATTGGTTAACCTGGCAACTGAAAGCCTTGTGAATGCGGTTTTGAGGTTTTTTTGGGGTCATTTCACATCCCCTAAAAATTGGAATAAACTAAATAAAAAAAGCTGCATGTATTCCAAACTGGTACCTATAAAAAGTACTCTTCAGCCCGCAAAAAAATGCTCCCTTACTCAAGTCCAAAGGTGTTAGTACATAAAAAAAACTATTGGTCGCAGAAAATGACGCCGCCATGCAAATTTCAAAAATAGAAAACGTTGGAAATTTTTTTATGATATACACATCAAAACACTATAGTAGCCCTTTTGTCCAGAAGTCTGGTCCCGCACCTATGTACAAAAACTGTACATGTGTGGGATTGCTGGATTCGTATCAACCTTTAGAATAAAGATAACACATAATTTTTACCGACGATTGAACGCCATAAAAGCAAAACATCAGCAAACATGGCACAAGTACGTTTTTTTTTTCACATTTTGCCCCACTTTGAATTTTTTTTTTTTTTGCGGTTTCCCAGTATATTTTATGGTAGATGAATCACGGCATTAGAAAGTACATCTTGTCCCGCAAAATAAAAGCCCTCATATGTCTATGTAGATGAAAAAAAGAAGTTATGGCTTTGGGAAGGCGGGGAGGGTAAAACAAATGTGAAAAAAATAGTCCTCGGCGTTAACTGCATTTTTTCCCCCCATTTTCAAGGCCCAATGCTAAAAAAAACTATTGAACACCTGTGCAACCAAAATGCACAATACACCCCTATATGAGATCCATAAGTGGTGTTGAATCCAAAATGGGGCGACTTCTGGAAGGTTTCACCTGTTCTATGCCTTGCCATGCACCCAAACAGCAGTTTATACCCACATATAGGGTATTGCCGAACTTGGAAGAAATTTTAGATGCAATTTCGGATGCTTTTTTCCTGGATTCCATGTAAAAATTAAACATTTTCAGCTAAAAATTGCAGATTGTTGGAAAAAAAATATTTCTAATTTTCAGAGCCTAATGCTAAAAAAATTGTGAAACACCTGTGGGGTCGATATACTCACTACACTGCTGGATATATCCCTTATGGGGTGTAGTTGCCAATGCAGAGTCTTTTCAGGGGAGTTTATTAAGTTTTAGCACCCTAGGGTGTCCGTAAACCTAGAGTGGCGCCTAAATAAAATCGTAATGAAAATGAGACCCCAGAGTCCGGTAGATGCTCCTCCTATTCTGGGGCTTGTGGTTGAGCCAAATAGTGCACTAGGACCACATATGGGATATCTCTGAAAACAGCAGAATCTGGGAAATCAATATTAAGTTGCATTTACCTGGTTACATCTATCGTGTTCCAGTGAAGAATGGATAAAAATTGAAAATCTGCACAAAAAAAGTGAAATTTTGAAATTCAACCTCCATTTTGTTTTAATTTCTGTGAAATACCTAATGGGTTAATAAACTTCCTAAATACTTTTTTAAATACTCTAAGGGGTGTAGTTTCTTAGACAGGGTCATTTATGGGGGTAACTAACATACAGGCCCCTCAAAGCCAAGTCAGAACTGGACTGGTCCCTAAAAAAATCAATTTTTCTTGAAAATGTGAAAAATGACTACTAAATTTCTAACCCTCCCTAATGTGGTAAAAAAAAAATGGTAGATGCTAGTTATAAACTATTTTGAGTGGAATAACTATCTAACATGCAGACATTTTTGAACTTTTAAAATTGAAAATTTTTCTAAATTTTTATATTTTAATAATTTTCCACAAAAAAAAATACAAATACAAAAGGATTGTATGGACCAAAATTTCTTACTAACCTAAAGCACAATGTTTCATGAGAAAACAAGCTCTGAATCACTTGGATAGGTGCAAGTGTCAAAAAGTTATTCTCACATAAAGTGACATATCAGATTTAAAAATGGGGCTCTGTCAGGAAAGCCAAAACTGGCTCCGGTGGTAAGGGATTAAGGGCTTGTGTAAAAATCTGATGTAGCTTAAGGGAATACTTATGCAGAAATCTAGACAATTCTGAACGGCTCACAAGCACCACTGTACATACTATGTGTTCACATCTGCAATAGGAGCCTCTAATTGAGGTTCCTGACGGCCAGTCTGGTATTTTTGACAGAAAGAAGGGAGAAAAGTTGAATAAAAGAGGATGTTTTCATCCTTATCCACATTGTCATATACCAAAAAGGACTGACAGGAGAATGTATTAACTTGAAATGATGATGTATTGTCACGTGGTCTGATTTCTATCATTACTGCTTATCAAGATAAAGTCTCACAGCTTTTCCTGTTTCCATTAAATTCATGTGGATATGGTTCAATACCCAATGAGTCTGCAAAACACTGCAGCTCTACTTAGAACATGCAACCACTAGTGATCTCAGATAATGCTCTGTACTACATGTGGTCGCTCAAGTTACATTATTAACTGGTTTATCGTGCATCATGGCTACAGAAGAGCAGATCTGCAAATTTAAGAGGCAAATGCAGCATTTACATGATATATTGTCCAACATATAATCATTTGATATGCAGAGAGATTTTGTAATAATGGAAACACAAAAACACTGTATTGTACCAAATTCTTCTCTCTATAACTTATAAAACCAAAAATAAATGGGATTGAATTAACATGAGTGAATGCACTTATTAAATTGTTTCTAAATACCTTCTAGTTAAAATGTGAAGTTTGTAATTAGAAAAAGTTTAAACCAACCAATGAAATATCTATATTGATAACTCAATGTGTCATATCCATTTAATTTAACTACAGTGTAGTAATTAAGGAATATAGAATATGTAAAATGGCAAACCCCATGTGCGGTCACTTAAAAAAAAAATTTAAACACACTCGAACAACTGTCCCCTCAAGGATGTAGGGTACTGACACACCTTTTTCTATTTCTTTCATGCCAAATAAATATAATCTTACCCCTTCCTCACAGCCGGTCATAATTTTTTGTCTCTTCACTGTTTCTCCTCCCCACCTTCCAAAAACATAACTTTTATTTTTTCCATCTTCATAGACATATAAGGACTATGGGCGACAGTTATGAATGCTGGCGCCAACAGGCCAGTTCTAAATCGCTTTAAGGCAGTGTAGAATGCGTCAGAATGTATGAGCCTGTTCTTAAGCAGTTCATACATACAGGTGCATTGTAGTGCCAATACGACAAGTCTGCCTCAGGCAGGCCACCTTTAACCTGATCTGGCTGTTCTAAGCGTTTGGGGCCTACATTTGGCGTCAAAGAATCATAAATTTGTCTAATTCTATGAATATGGTGCGACGCCCCCAGAATGCCCCAAATCTTTGGCGAATTAAAAAGTGTTGCGCAGGCAATCGTTGAGTCAAAGTTTGGAGTGCAACTGTTCATACATCTATAGAACAGGTCTACTAAAGCTTTTTGACGCCAGGTAACTAGTGCAGCCATGTTCTTACATGTTGCCCTATGTGTTTGTGGGGCAAGATGTAAGTTTCAATGGTTCCATTGACCAAAAAAAATCTAAGTGGGCTGAAATGTGAAAAACAAATATTTGCGGGGGTTTGTTTTTGTGTCGTTCACCGTTTGGTATAAATGATGTGTTATCTGTAATCTGCAGCTTGGTATTAATCCAGTGACACCCAATATGTAGGATTTTTGTTAGGTTTTAGTACACTGTCCCTCATTCATTTAGACCCAGTGGCGTCTAAATGGTTAAACAGTAGGGATCGAAGCCAGCTTCAATACCTGCTGCTGCTGGCGGGTGTCAGCTGTAATAATCAGCCGGCGCTCGCCAGCTATAGATCCGATTTTGAGCGTAAAACGCTATATACTGACAATAGGATATACTAATATGTCCATTGTTGGTAAGGGGCTTAAATTTATTACATAGTTCGAAATATAGAAACAAAAGACTGACATCAGAAAATTACCAACTGGTACATCAAGTCTGCGCTTTTATTACTTCCTTTTTTATCATGTTAGGATACATATAAGTTTAATACAAACATGATTAATACTACTTACTGTTAATTTTCCAATTACATCTGCTGAAAATATTTTCTAAGAATCTTCTTAGTTAGTAAAATAGTTATTAAAATAATATTTCCTGGCTTGTTTCTAGTCCCCCTCCTCCTTCCCCAACTAATTTTACGTTATGTTTCTTAGTTTAGTTTCTCTTAAAACCCTTCCATCCTGAAGCTTATTTAAACCCTTGACATATGTATATGCCTCTATCATGCCCCCCTTTTCATTCTTTACACCAGACTATACTTATGAACATATTTCCTAATATTTGTTTTTTATACTTAAAGGGGTTGTCTCACTACAAGGATTGCTTTTTATGTTAAAGATCTTGCAAGTCACTTTGCATTATATGTCCATTAACAGTGTCCTATCTATTCCTAAATATCCCCTCTTGTATGGGCTGCATCAGCTCCTAAGGTTGCTATAGCTACAGACCTGAGACCTATTCAATCTCTCATGATAGGCTGCCAGCACTGTTTCTGTGGCTACAGACCTGGCTTGTACTGCAGCCTAGTAGAAGCCAGTAAACACACAGCTGAATTCAAAATGAAACCAAAAAAACAGGACTGAGGTAAGATAAATCAATGTGGTGAGACAACCCCTTTAAGACCTCCCACCATTCTTGTAGCCCGTCTTTAGACCCGTTAAACTTTAATCAATGTCTTTGCATAGTTGAGACCTCTAGAATGGAGCACAGTATTCCAGATGTGCTCTCCTTAGGGCTCTACACAGTGGGGGTCACAATCTCCCTCTTTCTTCTGGTTATAGCTCTACCTATTCAGCCAAGCATCAGACTTGCTTTCCCTACTGCCCAGACTCACTGTTGAACCCATTTGAAACTGCCAGAAATCAGGATGACCACATCTTTCTCTTCCAAAAACTGGTTAACACATAACTGAACTACCCATATGAAAGTCAGAAAGGGCATTCCTTATGCCCACTTGCATATTTTGAACTATATAAAATCTTATATACCCATCACCACAGGAATGTGTATAGCACATCAATACTGTAATCCCCCTAAAAAACCTTAAATACCTAGAGAAACTACACTGTTCACAAAAGATAGCCAAGTCATTGTTCTGTGGTTTTTAAAAGTAAGGCAATATATGTACTGTACCAGTATTCATCATTCAAGTCTGTTATATCAAATGACATGAATGGGAAGGAAGAAAGGTCACATAGTAATTTTGAAAAAATAGCTCTGCCGAAGAAGAAATCAAGGCAAATGTCTAACTGAAATAGTAAAATGTACCCTTGTGCTCACCAAGATTACAGACCCTGTGATGGGAAAAATAAAAGACTGCAGAACAATTTTGGTGTTTTCATATTGTACAAATTTAAATTTTTAAAACATTTTTTTTTGTAAGCGAAGTTTTTTTTTTTTTTTATAAGCGTCTCCTTACATTTGATGCAAGTCATGAGTTTTCACAAACCCTTTACATACACATCATGGTGATTGAAGGGGCATAGGACCTGTCCCCATGCGCTCACCATTGCAGCCTAGATGTGACTGACAGCTGCCCATTACACGGATGGGACAGAAAAAAAAAAGAGAAGGAAAAAAAAACACAACTGGTACGGTTTCTTTTAAAATTTTTGATTGTGCACAGTGAAAAAGTAATAAATTATATATAGGAAAAAAAAACTCCATAAAACTGATTAGTTATAATGATATTTATACTGCATAAAATGCAATGATTTTTGTTCATCTCGCCTCCCAAAATGGAGTGAAAAGTAATCAACATGTAACATGGCACCAAGGAAAACTACAGCTCGTTCTGCAAAAACCAAAACCTTTACAGAAAAATAGATACATTCTCAGAGTATAATGACACAAAAACTTTTTATTAAGTGTATTAACTGAGCAAGAAGTAGAGATCCACATAAGAATGTTTACATGTCAATTATACGACATGGTGAATGCGGTTTTAAAAAAAAGAATGCAGTTTCTTCCCATTTCTTCAAGAAAAAGTTAAAAGGCTTGACCAGGAATCGGAAAATTAAATAATATACCAGTTAAAGCCGATAAAATAAAAAAACCTATACCTTTTTTAGTTTTCGGTCGCCAGATCCCCGAAGACGCGGCCAAACCCGCGGCGTGTGGAGAACTCTCCTGTCAATTCTTGACAGGGAGTGCTCCGCGCGGAGGCCACGCGGTGCTGCCGCGGGCGGCCTCAAACCACGCCCCACCCACACCGAGACCGCGGCCAGCGCCCGTGCCGGGAGACGCAGGTTTGCGGCGAGGTTCGACGAGGTTTCGGCCGCGGTGATACCCGCGGCCAAAACCGCCGTGTGAACGGGGCCTAACTGACTGAAAGAGAGTGTTTGTGCATTCAAACCCATATGTAATAAAGAAAATGAAAATGTGTAATCAGGAAGCGTAAAAAACCCAGTCAGGAACAGGTCAATGCTGATGTGTCTCATGGTAGCACGACATGTTAATGATGGGACAGGGGCGGATTTTCTTTCTCCCTGCCCGGAGTGAAATTTAGCCAAGGAACGGCCCTGGCTTCAAATGTGAGGGTTAATGCTAATATGTGTAGATGTGTGCATCCATAAGCTAAAGTTTGTTTATAAGAAAATACCAAGCTTTCCTCCTTATAAGACCATATAGATATCCATACATCCATTTGAGGACGATGACTGTGCAGTATTGAGGCAGTCAAGATAACAGCGATTCAACATACACATCCTGTCAACAAGCAACTGAGTTTCGACTACATGTCCTAAGAAGCATTGGCTGATACAACCAGAAACTTCATCTGCCCGGCGACTACTTTGAACCAATAAAGAACTTATACTCAACCCCTCCCTATGGACTGTGCACTGCGCATGCGCCCCACGCCCATTTTTCTACTCGCATAAATATGTGTGCCGCGCTGAATAAAGTAGGTAGTGCATGGATAAGAATGAACCAGAACAACGTGTCTGACTCTTTCTTTCATTGGCCGGCCCGTGCACTCAGACATTGATTTGGAGTACCGGAGTGGGAACAGGAGACCCCTTGTCGCTTTACGACCCCGACACTATAAATCATAAAAGCCCATACTTTTAATAGATGGTAGAAGGTACCATAGGTTCTTTGCATGACTGAGTGGACAGCATACATACAGTACTGGGGCCCTGTCTAAATAAAGCCATTCTCACATGACAGTATTGGTCAGTATTTTGCATCAGCGGAGACCAGAAATGGGTTCAACACATGGAAAAGGTTTATGTTTCAATCCTTGTTTTGGCTTAGCAAGACCATAATAGCGTCAGATCAAAGTGGCTAAACAAATAAGAAACAGCATAACACAGAGCTGTAATCCCAATTTTGTAAAATTCTCCAAGTCAACAGTGGTGAGGACTGGAGCAATAGCACTGGATGTAACAGGTAAGTAATGGACTGGAATTTGTCTTGTTTAAACAATGTTTTTCATGCATTACAAAACCCTTTAAGGCTACATCTACATAACAGTGATTTACTGTCAAATGGATTTGGTATTTAGAATCTGCAAAAAAATGAATGTAAATCCTCCCCATAGACCTCAAAAGAAAATCTGAGCTGTAGTCTACACAGCTCGTATTTCTAAACTGAAAACCGGGTCAAAAAACTTATATATAATATGTTCTATAATCCGATATAGTTCACTTCAAAATGGCGGATTATAGTACTTTTCAATTGAAAACCAGGACCAAAAACTTGGAACATGTTCTATAATACGATATAGTTCACTTCAAAATGGCGGATCATAGTACTGTGACCGAAAACCACGGCAAAAAACAAGGACAAAAACCGGTACAAAAAACGCAAGTCGAGTATAAAATACTGTTCGGATTTTGATTAAAATTCAGTAAGTATTTTTTATTATGTTGTGTGCACGTAGCCTTAAGTTTCAAGCTAAACACATGTAACATTTAGAGATACTGTATTTCAGACAGCCATAAAGAGCCATCTACACGACAAGCATTTCCAGTTTTTAACACTGATTTGGATTTTCAAATCTGTCAGAAACCGACTGTAAAATGATCCCATAGACCTCAATTGAAAGTTGTAGTCCATTTCAAAATCGATATTTTTACAAAAAAACTTTGAACATGTTCATTTTTCCACCGTATTTTAGGTAAAAAAAAAATGTGCCCCAAGCATCTCTTAGCAGATCCACGTCCAAAACCCCATAGAGATAGGACTCGCTTTCTGACTATTTCCGGCGGGGAAAAAACTACCTAAAATCCACATTGAAAACCACATCAAAATACTCATCAGACAGCGCCGTTTTAGAATTCAGAAACCGACAAGTATTTTGACGTGTCTTGTGAATGTACCCAAACTGTGCTGGAATCTAGCACATCAGTATTTTTATTGAACAGTATCCTGTGGCACATTCAAAGATGACTGTTATTTCTTTTTTGCTCCTTAGCAGTAACAAGAACATTTTAATAAAAATAAATAGTTATTGCTCATTTCCTTAACAGGGACCTTATCCAATTTTCAGACCTCCGCAATAAATTTAATCTTCCCCCATGGGCGCAGTTCTCCTATCTCCAAATCAAACATTTGATGCAAACACTCACAGGGGGCTCTTCCCTCTCGACACCCACCCCTTTTGAACGGTTGTGCAAATCAGGAATGTCGTCCAAGGGGCTAAATCTCAGCCATTTAGGTCATTCTCAATGGCCCCCCTTTGGATTCTGAATTCTATCATCCATATATGTCCAAATGGGAGACCTTTTTGGGTAGAAAGCTCCCTCACCACACCTGGCAGACCATATGGCATAGGGCGGCTAAATCCTCGATTTGTGCCTACTATATAGAGAACCAATGTAAAATTTTAATGTTCTGTTACCACACCCTGGAATTACTCCACAGATTTTATTAAAGCCTTTCTGGGGTGTACTGGAGATGTGGTGCCCTCCCGGGTTCCCTAACACATTTATTGGGACTGTCCGAATATCCATTTCTAATGGTCACAGGTCAGCGAAATCTTATTTGGGGTTTTCAATCAGAGAATCCCCCTTGACCCCCCTAACCTTCCTTTTGTAGGTCCCCCCAGTGGGCTTCTCGAAAAGGGCGTTTAATCTGTCTTCGGCACAGCCGCACAGCGGCCAAAGGCCTGATCGCAGCCGTCTGGGATCCGACCCAACCCCCATCTTTACATGATTTACAAGCGAGGATTTGCGAGGTTCAGCGTATAGAACGCCTTACTGCTTATCTACAAGACAGCTCTGACTTGTACAATGAGGTTTGGGACCCTTGGATCTCCTACTGGTCCTCATTACCGTCATAAGTCCCATGCTCTATGACCTCCCCACCCTTTCCCCAATCCTTCTCGTTGTGTCCGTAGTCTTGTGTTCTGTTTGTCTTGTCCTCCTTTTTGAGTTGTATGCATTAAGGGTCATTGAATTAGTCCTTCTGATCAAGGAACATTTTCATTTATGTTCTTTTATTGCTTCTTCTTCTGCCTCATGTCGCAGATATTTTGTACAACCAATATTATAGCTATGTCATACTTTGTATTCTTTATTGTAAAAAATCCAATAAATATTCAATAAAAAAAAAAATAGTAGTCCAATAATTGGTGATAAATCGCATACACTAGAGCTACATTTTGGCAAATATTTCTGTGATTACTTGCATGATCAGCAGTGCTGTATTTTCTAGCCCACTCTACCAAACCCTAGAAGATGCACCTAAGCAGGGAATATGTAGCATTTAAACTCTACAAACAGCTGCTTCAAGTGACAGTCTTCACCTGCCTGGGAGGCAGAGCGATACAGATCGCTGCTCTAATTTCTCCAAGGGGACAACACAATGATCCGAATAGCACAGAATTGGAGCTTGTACTTTAAGAAGCAGCAACACAATCGATAGAGTAAACAGGTTCACGATCCAGCACTTACCTTTAGAAATCTGTAAGCGAAGTAAAAAGTCACAGAAATCGATCACAGAGCAGGGAGTGACACAAGCAACACTCTGCTGGAATTTGCATGGTGTTTGTGACAGAAAGATGCATTCTGCTTGGGTGCTCTGGGCGTCCCTCACATAGGAATGATATTCCCAACAGAGGTTGTTGGATAAAGACATGCTTAACCACTGTGCTAATTCACTGCTACATCAGACCGAGCCGTGCAAGTATTTTTACCCTGCACAAGCACAAATAGGGAAAATTGAATAACCTTAGCCAATTTTGGGCTTAAAGGGGTTGTCTCGCTACAAAGAATAGCTTTCAAATTGTAGGGAACACAAAATAAAGACATTTTCCAAATATATTGCTTTGTTCCTCTGTTTTCCCTAAGGAGATACAAGTGAATTTATGACCTCCCTGGCTATTTCAGTTCCCTCAGTAACAGACCTGTAAACAATTCTCCCCCTGCTGTTTGTTCTATGAGATAGCAGTGAGTGAGTCATCACACAGGTAGGGGCAGTGTCAGTGCTGCTGGGCAGTAAAAAGCTTGCTTTATGTAAAATAAACAGAACTGTAATTAGGGCTTTTGTTTGAGGGATCAGATAAGAAGTCCTGTTAGCAGTTTGAGAAGCTAATCTGATCTAATTAGCAACTGAAAGCACAATGGAGCACCAAGCTGTACAAGCATGGAGCTTATGCAAATTAGTCAGTCTGAACCAGGAAGTGAAGAGAGTATTTCATTCATGCATCCTATGAAACTCTGTGGGGAGACAACTACTTTAAGGGCCACAGAAATGTTTTTTGCCTTCCTGTTTTTGCTCAACAATAAACATCTATTTCCACGATCACGGTGTGTTAAATATTTTTAATATTTTGAAATTCTTTAAAATTGCAAAATGACAAAGGGGGAATTAGAAACATCTTAAGTTCAAATACAACTTTGTTTTTCCTTCATTTATTAACGAAGTCAATAAAACAATTTAATTTTTTTTTTGTATTATTATTATTATTATTATTTAAACCCTCTTTGAGGAGTTTTACACTTTCTAATAATTCTTTATATGATTATACTGCTGCATATCAAATACACCATCATCTCTAGCACATACCTAAGATATGGCCTGTCTCGCATTATTTCTGGACTGCATTGGAGGCTTCGTTGGGCACCAGACTGTCCATATAAAATAAAATTTTCCAGCACAATAAAACACAGCACCCTCTCACCAGTAGACACTAAAACCCATACAGACATTAAATTCATGGCATATGGAGGTTTAAAATGGAGGGTTTTAGTGCACTTTGATCAAATTGTGCATGCAAATTGGCCACATGAAGGTAATCTCTCAAAATAGGTCACTAACTCTAAATTTGCCTCTTTGTGGGGTGAAAACCACAATACATTTTGTCTTTTTTTGCATAGTGCATTTGGAGGAGTGGCTACCTCCATCTTGCCCATGCACTTTACCCATCTTATAGTTTCATAGTTTCATAGTTTGTAAGGCTAAAAAAAGACAAGTCGTCCATCTAGTTCAGCCTGTTGTGCTAAGGTGTTGATCCAGAGGAAGGCAAAAACCCCCAATGAGGTAGAAGCCAATTGTCCTCATTTTAGGGAAAAATTCCTTCCTGACTCCAATCTGGCAATCAGAAAAATCCCTGGATCAATGACCCCTCTCCTGAATCCTAGTCACTGTAACTTGTTATATTATTACGCTCCAGAAATGCATCCAAACCCTTTTTGAACTCGGTTATTGAATTCACCATGACCATTCCCTCTGGCAGAGAATTCCATAGTCTCACTGCTCTTACAGTAAAGAATCCCTTTCTATGTTTATGTAGAAACTTTCGTTCCTCAAGACGTAAAGGATGCCCCCTTGTTCTAGATACAGCCCTGTGTATAAAATAAATCTTGGAGAGATCTCTATATTGACCTTTGATGTATTTAAACATATTTTATTATGTCCCCCCCGAAGCCTTCTTTTCTCTAAACTAAATAACCCTAATCTTGCCAATCTTTCTGTGTACAGTAGTCCACCCAGTCCTTTTATTATTTTTGTTGCCCGCCTTTGTTACCTGTTCAAGCTCTACAATGTCTTTCCTGTGCACTGTGCCCAAAACTGTACACAATATTCCATGTGTGGTCTAACCAGTGACTTGTATAATGGGAGAATAATGTTCTCATCATGTGCATCTATGCCCCTTTTAATGCACCCCATGATCCTATTTGTTTTGGCTGCTGCTGCCTGACACTGGCGCTAAAATTTAAGTTTACTGTCCACCAGTTCCCCAAAGTCCTTCTCCATGTCACTTTTACCCAGTGTTTTTCCCATTTAACCATGAATCATGTAAGGATTTCTCTTCCCCATTGAAAAACCTTGCTTTATCAGTGTTAAACCCATCTCCATTTCCTTCCCCGGGCCCCCCAACTTATCCAGACCCCTTTGTAATAACAATTATCCCTATTGGTTGATTACTTTCAGAGCTTTTTTCGTCTCAAAACGATTTCTACTGTGTATTCCCGTGTAAGATCTTTAAAATAAAAAATTTTAAAGGGATAGGCCCAATACACCCTTGTGGTACCCCACTAGAAACAGCGACAGTCTGAGTATGTCCCTTTAATTACTACCCTTTGTTTCATCAGTGGCCAGTTACTACCCCTTGCACACATTTTCCCCAGCCAAGATTCCATTTTATTTACCAACCTTTTATGGGCACCGTACAAATGCTTAGAAAAACTAGAAAATTGACATCCAGTGCCTCACCCCGACCAGTCAGCACTGACTTCCTCATAGAATTTAGAGATTAGTCTGACAGCCGACCCTTCATGAACCCATCGGGAACGGCGTTATACATTTATTTTCATGAATACTCCAGGATAGCATCTCGAAAAACCTTCAAAAATTTTACCTACAACAGAGGTTTAAACTTACGGCCAAAAGTTTTTCCCGGATCACTTTTTACCCCCCCCTAAGACTTTTAATCATTGTGAAAAGGCATATTGTCCTGAAAAAAGGACTTTGGTTCCTGGGAAAGGCAAATCTAAAGTTAAGGACATACGTGATGAGGTTACCTTGACCTGATAGGGCACACACAATGTGATCAAAGTGTACACAAAAAGCTCAATTTTATCCATGTAGAAACAATAGCTTAAATGTTTTATTAATTCAATGTTTGTATATATTCTAGTGTCTGATGGGCTGCTGTGTTATTTTTTTTGTGTGAATTTGCTTTTGGCACCAGCCAAAATACTTGAACAGTGTCAAATTTTAAAAAATGTGCTGGCTTATATTTGTCTTTTTTTAACATATAAAAACCATTCAGCCTGGGAAATTTTAAGGACAAGTAATTAAAGGGGGGGGCCCTCCCTTTATCTGGGGCCCGTAACAACATTGTAAATTTAAAATTTTGAAGAACACAAGGGTAAAACCTTTACTTTGACAGTGTCAATAAAAAGACAGGAAATGGGGAACACAGAGGAGGGAAGAAAAATTTTTGGAAGTACAGTGTATCGGGCAAAAGGGTGAGTTCCCTTTTTTGGTTTTTTTGATTGATGCAACAGCCCCCCAGATAGGGAACTATCTTTGTAGATCTTCCTCATCATGGCGAATTAGAACCTCTTTTAAGCCAGAATGTCCTGACAGATTTCTAAAAAAACAGTTTTTTTTTTAAACCATAAATCTTCATGCCAGCAAAATAATTTAAAGGCACAAGGAAAGGAGCTATAAGCCAAGCTCCCCCCAAACAGCTGTTGTTTGCAAGAGGAGGTTG
>JAODAL010018671.1:0-74137 GCA_025379985.1 Phyllomedusa bahiana | reverse complement strand
ATTTTTATAATGGTTATTTTTACAAACAAGAAGTTGAGAACGATTGGGCCTAGTGGCTCTGTGAAAACATTCTCTGAAAATCTAATCTGGTTGTCTCTTTTCTTCAACGCAGTTTTGTAAATCATCCACCTATTGAAAAAAAAAAATTCAGCGCTTTCCTAAGAGCACCTTGTTTAAGTCATAATATTTTTGCCATTTAGGAACCTTTTTTTCAATGGCGAGGATGGGCTGCTCTGCCAAACAAACAATAATTACCCAGGTGAACTTTACATGGATAACTTATCTTAAAGCCACTGGGAGATTGCAAAAATCAGCAGAAGTAGAGCTAGGCAAGAATTGTATTTCCATACATAAACCAAAGGACAGTGTGTGTCTTGAAATCAGACACTCTACAATGGATACAAAGAGAGACTGAAAACCATGGTCAAATGACAAAAAAAATCAATGGCTTATCTGATTTTGTCATGTGTTCCCCTGGTTCCTCACCAAAGTGTACGCACAATATTCTTCCAACAGCATAGGAATAGACTTGTTTATGTGAAGCACAAGGCTACCCATAGTGGGTTCGCCTATGAAGATAAGGTTGTTATTCAGAAAATACTTGGCACATCTAGTATGAGAATGAGCATGTCCACAAAAAATAGTCCATAGGCAAGAAATTGTCAACCCTGGATAAATTGAAAATGATAGTGCAGCACAATACAAAGTTAACGTGGTGAACAGAGGTATATTAAAGCTATCTAACCAAGACGCAGAAATCCATGAGGAAACCTTTCAATGCCATGGTATCACTAGTATATGAAATGGAAGGGAATTGTAAAAAAGGCCTAAGGATTTTATCAAGATAAATAGTAGTTATACTCAAGGGTCCCGTTGCTAGATACAATTAGTCTGCACTTTAAAGGAGACAAGCCTTTGTGTAAATACAGGGAAAATTGTATTCAGACTGATAAATTAAGTTCTCCACTCTTGCATTATTCAAAAGTTCTTGTAATTCTCTATTTATGAATGTTAGCGTTAGAAGAGAAGATAACAGAACAAGTGTTATCCCAGAGCAAATCGTTACACATATCCAGATACTGTGTGAAAATAATTGGAAACACTTAGTACCCCCCTTTATCAGGTGGTTTAATAATGGTAGTATTATCTTTCTCAAAAGAGTATATGGTATGCCATTCCTCACTGTACAATAGCTGGGAGATTGGGAGAGAGTATTTCCAGTCTCTAAGGAACTAACATAACAACACTCAACAGATGAGACACCTCATTGACAGCATCTTAATATTTTTTATTAAGGGGTCCTTTACTAGAGCCCAGTTGCCAGTAACATGGGATCAGAACATCTGTGCATCATGTCACCAGGCATCCCTAATACATGATAGCATTTTCTATCTTCACAAGGCAGTTAATTTTCTTTCATAACTTTTCCTCCTATTGGTTGGAATTTCATTCAGTTTTTGCCTTACATATTGCATTTATTACAGCCACCTCTTTTTTGTACTTTACCCAAAAGTCCTCATCTATGCACAAGTTCCCACTGTAAAACAAATACTTTTAAAAGTTAATTTAAAAGTTGCAGTAAAAATACTTAATAGGACCCTTCAATTGTTATTTTTAAGCTGATAATTACACCAAGATCCCCCTTTAAGAGACACAAACACAGTTTATATTTTGTTTAGGGCCTTATTGGGGTGCATTTGTTAGGGAAAGTATCTTGACAGGGGTGGGGGGTTACCCTTGGCAATGTGTTTGGTCTAAAACTTCAATACTCTTTGTCCCCATAGAAACTATGGGTCCAAAAAAGTGAGTTCTAGACCAAAATCGGTTTCATACATGTGGCCCACAGTGCTTACATCAAGTTATATTGGCCCCAGGACACAATATTATCAACATACAATGATCTTTCCTGGGACATTGTATTTTGAAACAACACTCACCTTTACAATGTCCCAGACACTGCTAATCTGCAGCACATATGATTGACTGGAAGATCCAACATTTTACTGTTAAACATCTGTATTAGTGAAGTGTATGCACTGATTGGCACTTCCTTAAATACATTTACTTGTTACTGCCCCGACAAAGTCAGTGGGGAAACATATTTTGGGACGTGCTCTTTGCACTCATTTGGTTGTATCCCTTCATCATATTTATGTTGTTTATTTGATATCCATGTTGTATTGTTCTTTATTACTTCACTATTGATACCTTTAGGGAGGTGTCTATTTGTTACTCGTATTCCAGGCACTTTAAAATATGTATACATGTTTATGGATAATTACTTTGGGGTTTTTTTTTACCACAAGCAGTTCCTTTCCATTTTCATTTGTTTTTTCATCTTATAATTACACAATAAAGTTAACTTTTTAGCTTTTGCATAATTTTTTTGTCTGAGAGTTTTTTCTGTTTGAACATTTTACTTAACTATATAAAGTGATTAACTGTCTAATTGTGCTCCCTCCCACTTACAGTGTGGTGCTACATTATTTAATACTGTTCTTTACTTATGCCAGGATGAACTGCTCCTTTATGCACCATTAAGGGCGGCCCATATTTTCCTTTGTCATATTGTGAAAGAAAAAAAAAAAAAAAACTTCGCTTACCATACTGTAAAGCATCTGAAGATAATGCCCTGGATAATACTCCTTGAACCTCTGATGCCGGACCTCAGGTAGCAACAATATGTGAAAAAATGTATAATTGTCCTCCAGCACGGACAATAGTTAAAGTCATATATCTTTAATAATATCCTTAAAAATAGTAGAGAAACCGCCTCCATCTGTCCTGGTACATTCTGTATAAAGTATATGACTATCCTATCCTCAAAATAAAAAAAAAAAAAAAGTAAATTATTTACATCTTCCATAAGCTGTTATATGTAAAAACTTGTTTTACCAGTATTAGTCATCTGCTTTATTTTCATTTTGCCTCATGTTTGGGTGACATTTTGAGTCTTTGGAACCAATTACTAGTCCATAGAGCTATGGTGTCAACCATATAAAGGTTTCAACATACGATGATCGTTCCAGAACGAATAGTATATATTAAGTGATCACTGTAGGTCCATGTAAGATCAGTTTCTGCAGTAAATAATATATAGACACAGATGTAGTAATCTCATTATGCCACCTGTGATAACATTCTAACTTTCCCACTTGTGAATTTTTTGTTGTCATTATCGTATAATTTTGACAGATTTTACAATTTTGTCATTTGTATTGGTTCCTATTTTTTTACTGTGCTTTCTGCTACCACCCACATGTTTTTGTCAACTATGGTTTGGTATGTTTCACATGGTGAAAAATACAATAGGAGGTATTAGTTAATATACGTGGCCACTATTGCAAGCCCCGTCAAGGCCTCCTCATTTCCTGCAAGTCACTTCACTTAACAAGTTTACCCAAAAAATGGGACATTAGTTTCTCAAATACTCAAAAACAAGGCCATTACTCACAGCTCAAAGGCTGGACTGAAACTGAACCCATTAAAGAGGCAACATAGCCCCTATGCTACTTAGGAAAGATAAGTGCAGCTGAATTGCTGACAGTACTCATATACGCTACCAATAGGGGAACTATTAGACGGCACATTAAATAAATACCTGAGTGGTTTTCTTATCAGTATATTGCATTTGTGCAGTCTCCTATGTAATGTGCTGTGGCTTTTCTGCATGCTGTATGAATAGGTAACTGTTTAATGTGCAGTCTAATTGTTTCCCTACTGGTGGTTTATTGAGCTTACTGCTCTCAATCAGCTGCACCTGTTTATCTTTCCTAAGTAGGCATAGGGCTTAGTTTGTCTCTTTACTGGTTTCGTTCAGTTTCAGCCTTTGAGTGGAGTATGGCCTTGTTTTTGTGTTTTTTGAATGCAAATTTGGCCTCCATTATTTGCCGATAACGTGCTGCATTAATTTTACTTTCAACTCTGACCAAGGTTTCCCTGTGCCTTTGTAGCTCGACTAATCCCTCAAAACGATCAAGCGATCCACCGTCCGTGTTTTTTCCAGTAGAAATTGTGTTCCTTTCATATAGACCTTTGTTGACACCTCCAAAATGTAATGTTTATGGTTATGGTCAAAAAGTTCGATTTTGGTCCTCCTCACTCCAAATTACCTTGTTCCAGAAGTTTCGAGGCCTTGTTCTCTGTGCGTTTGGGCATTTGGGTAACACTTTGTGGCATTAGAACAGTAATGGCTTTTCTTTCTGGTGACTCGACCATGCAGCCCATTTTTTCTTTCATGTGTCCCTTATTGTGCATCTTGAACAGGCCACACTGCTAGTTTTCAGAGAGTCCTGTATTTCAGCTGATGTTATTTGTGGGTTTTTCTTGCATCTGAACAATTTTCCTGTCAGTTGTGGCCAAACTTTTTGTTCATCTAGCTGACTGTGGTTTGTTTTTGACAGAGCCCCTGATTTTTTCCATTGTTAATCACAGTTTGAACAATGCTATGGCCCTTAAACAATGCGATGGATATCTCTTTCCTTTGGTATCCCTTTCCTGTTTTATACAGTTCTTGCTTTCTCAATCACTCACAATACAGAAATGTCAGTGTCTGTGTGAAAGATGCAAGAGTCTTCTGGAATGCACAGAAACACACTCAGCTCTTATGCACACACACTGATTAACAAGCAAACAGGTCACATGTTACCTTTAGGATGCTTTTGTTTTTTTTTTTTTTTCCCCCCCCCCATCCACCCACCCCAACCCCCCCCCCCCGCCCCCCCCCCGCACAGTGCGTTTTTGATGAGTTTATTGTGCAGGAAGGCACAGCAACTAATGCTGTACATTGCTGCACAAAAAAACGGCAAAAATCACAGCATTAATTGCTGTGCCTTCCTGCACAATAAACACATCAAAAGAATGCATCAAAAATGCACCAAAAATGCACTGTGTGAAAGCACCCTTAGTAGCCATTCAAATCCATTTGTGTCAACTTCTGTGCATGTTATCAGCTAAAATCACTAGGGTATATGGACTTTTGATCAGGTCATTTGGATGTTTTTGGTTGTCATTATGATTTAAAAAGAGAAAAAACAGTAGTTTGACAATAAATGGCTTCACCCAACCACTAGCCATTAGTGGAAAATAAGTTTTTGCATTATCATTCATATTCTCATAAAAAAGGCCAAGGAAACAAAAATTCTGCCGGAGTATGTAAACTTTTGAACAACTGTATACCTAATTAAAAGCTATGTTTTAAATACCCTGGTATTCTTTTCCTGGTGGTCCCATTGCAGGGGTGCCAATCTATCTATCTCTAAAACCACTTAGATGCTGTGGTCACTATTCACTGCAGCATTTAGATGGTAAAACAGTTGCCATTAGAGCAGGATTTTGACAATCGGACAGTTGAACCCCTGCTTAACACAGCACAGTACACCTGTGCCAACTTATTTCTGACCAGCTGATTAAAGATGTTTTGTGGTCCTTAGGTGTTAAAAAAAAAAAAGCAAGGAGCATCAGCAAGTGTCATAATTTTACATGTTTCTAGCTTTATTTCCCACTGACATTTCAGTTCAAGGGCAGGGACCACAGAAAACTATGATTCTAGCTGCTTAAATATGTGTGACTGCAGCATCTTAGATGTTATACAGAAGCTGGCACTCTCCTCTGCCTCCCCAACTTTGTAAATTCTACAATAATAAAGCATCACAGAATAGATAAATTATGGCTCTAGATCATTACAAACTACTGTGCCTCTAGTTGCCAAGTACCCTAAGTAAAAATAGAAGTAAAAAAATATATTTTTGAAAACAGCAAATAATAAAATATCTAAAAGTATAAATGACCCTTTTCCCATTTTACAAAAAGGGGAAACATTGAACTAAAAAGTAAACAAAAACTATTACATCTACCCTATAATAGGATAGTACTGTAAACTACACTTGAGCTTGAAAAAGCAAGTTCAACACTGGTCCTTAGATAGAAAAATAGAAAACAAGTAACTGGTCTATACGAGCAGTGATGCACAGCACATTTTTTTAACAGGTTTTTATTTTTTTTAAGTAGTAAAACAAAATGAAAAGTGATATTAAATAGCTATTCCTAAAAATTAACCTGACATCCCAGAATAAAAGTTAACTGTCGATTTTAAACATTCTTGTGAACCTTTTAAAAAGAAAACAAAAAAAAGTTGTGCAATGGAATTTTTTCTTCCCATTCCACCTTGCAAAGATTATTTTTTGTTTCCCAATATATAATGGCTGCATTTATATATTCAGCTTTTAATGTAGTTATTGATGTCAAAACCAAGTAAAGGACCATTAATTGGAGGACAAATATTAAAGGTAGTTGTCTCCCACAGAGTTTCAGAGAATGCATGAATGAAAATACTCTGACACTTCTAGTTTCAGACTGAGACCGTCATTTGCATACAGCTCCTGCTTGTAAGCTCTGTTGCTGTGCTGTGCTTTCAGATGCTAATTAGATCAATTAGTTTCTCAAACTACTAACAGACTTCTTATCTTGATCCCCAAAACAAAGCCCTAATTAAACAGGTTCTGTTAATTTTAACATAATATCAAGCTTATTATTGAACTGTGCTGATCAGCACAGGAACAGCTGGGACCTGTTGATGACATCACTCACTGTTATCTCATTGAACAACAGCAGGGGGAGAATTTTTTTTTTTACATGTCAGTTTGACTGAGGTGAACTGAAATAGGCCAGGGAGGTCATAAATTCACTTTTAATCTCCTTAGGGAAAACAGATGAACAAAGCAATATATTTGTGAAAATGTGTCTTTTATTTTGTTGTTCCCTACAAATTGAAAGCTATTCTTTGTAGCGAGACAACCCCTTTAAAAGAAAGATGGAAACTGCTCCTGTAGTTTTAATTTTATTTTTGGTTACAGCTTCAAAAACTGCAACAATGAAGCTGAATGATTTGAACATAACTGTAATGGTGTATTTCTATTTAATTGATAGCTTTAAAATATTAGACAAAGGTAAAATAAAGACTAATACCGAAATTGCCGTGTTCCTTATCTTAAAGGGCCAAAGCTTATTTACATTACGTACTGACAAGCTTTAACCCTTTAAAACTCTGCAGCCTTGTGCACTACAGTTTAAAAACCTCCTGCACTCATGTCCCTATAACAGGATCATATAGGAATAGCAGAGTTGATATGCCAATCAGTGCTATAAAACCACCATATAGCAGCCTAACCCAGAAGTGTGAGTCTGAAGCTGCCTGTGGCTTTGTAAAAATGGTGAGAAAACTCTTAAAATGACAGATCCAGTTTTAATGATAAAGCATGGAGTGGAAAATCATGAAAGAGTTACCACAAAAACAAAAAGTCACAGAGAGAAGTGAGTCCTAAATGACAGAGAAACAAAACTTTTAGAAATACTCATAAAAAACTTTGACATACCTGTGGTACACCCTAACAAAAAAATTACTTGAACAAAGAAATCACCATATAAAAGGACAGACCCTGTTTTATGGCCTGCCCCTAGAAAATACCCCTAATTGTACCCTCCCTCCTCAAATGCTCAAGATATGTAGATTGGCAAATGAATATCAAAAAAGGCAAAAATGCCCATTAAATAAAAAAATCACCACCCAGGGCACCAACTGATCAAAGGTCAGCATGTAACCCACTAAAAAATATAATACCAAGGAATGTTCAACTATGAACAGATCATCAGAAAGAACATGTTTTTTCTAGTACTATACAATTTAAAAAAACATACACGCTCATGGACTAATATAAGGTACACATTAGGTACAATGTAGATACCAACAGTATAGCATTGGTCTTAAAGGAGGTGATGAATTAAATGATACATCAAATAGAACATATCAATCACACTATACCCAAATGAAGTGCTTAGATAGTGCAGTAGAGATGAGACAACCAAGGTGAGAGGTGGCAATGCGGTACTGGCTTTCATGACAATGCCTCTCATTCCAATAGATCTAAGTGCAGTAAACAAAGTAGTTTTAACAGTAATTCCCCATTTCTTCTACTTAGCCATTTAATAAATACAGAATAGAGCATTAATAAAATGAAGGATGGTAAAAATTCATAGGCTGATAATACTTGACTGACAGCTAATTGCATTATAATAATATTGTTGCCTTGAGAACTTTAAGTATAGCAGGCTGCAATACTCCAGCTCTGGTTTTTAATACTCTTTGTTGGAAGAGAGAATTGCAGGCAACAGAATAGAGCAAATAAGGAAACTGCCCATGCACAATGTACATGAGAGAAAATTCTTACAAAATATTTCACCAATTGTCTCCTTATATTGTCTATTCTGTCTTATATTGCAAATTTTATCTCCCGCAACAGCTTGGAGAGAACTCTTTGTATAATTGCTCAAACCATTGGTTGCCCCTTCCTTGAAAAATCCGTCTCTGCCTGTATAACAGCATAGCTAGCACTATTTTGACTGTCAATTAATAGAACAGCTGGCCCTTTCCCCTGTCTAAATACATTGGCAAGCTTGCCCCATCAAAATGTTGGCCAGAAAAAAAAATGTAAGTCAATAGAATGAAGTATTTGCACACAAGGCTTAACTGGGTTGTGTGGTGAATCTATATCTGAAGGGGCACCTTAAATGTCCCGGCTGTAACAACTAAAAATCTTTATATTAACTGTAAAGCAGTAGCATTATTTAGACTTTTATAGAGGTTTTCGCCCACTGCATAAAAGATGTACTTTAGGTTAGGTACTCTTTAGTTTATTTTGTACCATACAATAGTGTCTACATTATTGTTTAGAATTATTATTTAGACAACCTACATCACCGTATGGAAGTGTTTAATAAACACTTTTAACAGATGAGCCAATAAGCTCTAAACAGTGCATTTTCCAATTTATATGTAACGCTAAGGAGACATGACACCATGGAGGAAAAGTGGCAAACTGGGCAAAACTTGTCCATTCTCACTTAGGGGTGTACTCCCTTTTGTTGCCAGTGGTTTAGACATTGATGGCTGTGTGTTGAGTTATTTTGAGGGTACACCAAATTTACACTGTTATTCAAGCTGTACACTGACTACTTTACATTGTATCCAAAGTGTCATATTTGCAGTGTTAGTCCCATGAAAGATATGACAATTATTACAAAAATGTGAGACTTATTGATATACTGTAATACAGTGTCAGATCCACTTCACCTACTAGATGCAGTTATTAATAGCATCAGACACTTTTTATGAGGTTGACAGAGGGGGGTAGTCAATGCGAACAAGTCAGATGGTTGTATGCGGCAGTAGTGATTGTAGATGTCATATACAGAAGACTATTGAGTTTTTACTGGATATTACAAAACAGATATATTCGTGAGCTATCATCTGGGAGTATAGGACAGGTATTTGAGGTAGCTTCCCTTTCTGTCAAATGTGCCTTAAAACAGGACTGAACTTTTTTCCAAACCAGAGACTCCTCCATGAAAACAAGAAAGTAAGTCCCCTATCTGCAGACGTGTTGTTTTTGGGGGTTTCTTATTTTACCCTCATGCGTGCAGTGCAGGTTCGGACGGCTGGATATAAGCTTTTGATGTAGCTTTAAGAGGTAAAGTTTCTTCTTGTGGAGAGCACTAAGTTTAAGGAGATTAAAGGCCAAGCAAAGCTCCCCGTAAAAACAAGAAATAAAGGAAATTAGGTTTTAGTCCAAGACAAGAATGCTGTACTTCTATTGCCTTCAAATAGAGATAGCTTCCCATTTCAGTTCCTAATTTTGATCCATTAAAGAGCCTGGACAGTTGTATGAGGTGGCAAAAAAAGATCCACAACAGCTTATCTGCAGGATTTGGTGACTCTTCCTTACACGTAGGCCTCTAGCTTGGCTAAAATGCCCCAGCCATGTTGTTAAGGCTCCACAACTGTCACTTGGAGAGAAAGTATCTTTCCCACTATAGAAAAAAACCCCATTTCCATATCTTTTTTTTTTCTCAGGGAGTATCATCATGACCCACAGTGTCCTTTAAAATGACTTTAAGGGAAATAGTTAAATTGTGGGCTCTTAAGAATATAGTGACATAAAACAAAGGATTTACTTATATTGTGCAGTAGTGATGCAGAAAAAACAAGCTAAATATATAATGTCTGTCAGAATAGGGTTAACTTGTCAGTTGTACTTCATAACTGTACTATAAAAACAAGCCCCCACGTAGCCATGTGGTTGTTAGAATATGGTGACATGTAAATTTTTTTTTATTTATTTATTCTTAATTTTGTTTCTACTATTTAGCAATAAAAAATCTATGAGCCAGTATGATAATGGTTCTGTCAAATACAGTATATTATATTACATTATTTATAATATTAATGTCATTATACAGCACAGTAAATATCTTTAATATAGTATATAATTTTTTTTTGTTCACCTCTAGTGCTCCACCACTCAAAAATAGAATTAAAGAAGAGGGACAAAAATGTCATACAAGCCTCCAAAATGGAATTAGTAAAATCCACAAATCAGCTCTAGGCCAAACTAATTGCTGTTTTATGTCTCCACCCCCCCAAAATAAATAAAAGCCCTCCAATATAGTGTATGTATCCAGAAATGGTGCTTTAAAGAATTGTATTTCATTCTGAAACAAACTTTCATATGATTACACCTGATGGAAACATTAAAAAGTATGTATCACATTGTGCATCAAAATAGCAGATCTGTAGGAAAAAATTGCACTCTATCATCTATTGCACAAAACTTAAAAAAAAAAAAAATCAACCTGTAGGGTCAAAATACATACAGTACTACACCCACTGATAAATTCTTTGAGGGGTCATTTTACAGGGAAGGAAGCGGGGGAAGAGTTCACTGTTCTGGTACCTTAAAGACACTACAAATGTGACATAAAAGTAGTGCGCCTTCTTTTCTGAGTCCTGCCCTTGTGTCAAAACATCAGTCCACAACTGTATATTGTGCATTACCTTATCAAGAGAAAGTACAGAACAATGATGTTGTGCTTTTTCTCTTCTTCTCACTGCTTGGAAAGACTATGTATTTAAGTTAGCCCTACATATTACTGTAAACTCTGTGGCCTCCCAGCTAGCACCCTCGCTCCCCTCCAATCCATCCTTAACTCTGCTGCCCATCTGATTCACCTTTCTCCTCGATACTCCTCTGCCTTCTCCCTCTGCCATCCCTTCACTGGCTCTCCCATTGCCAGATAATCCAGTTTCAAGTTTAGTAACCCAGACCTACAAGGCTCTCCATAACCATTCCCCTCATACATATCTGCCTTAATCTCTCGAGGATATCTCCCCTCACGCAATCTCCTGCTCCCTCACATGACTTTCTTCTCTGCTCTCCCTGTGTCAAATCCTCATAATAACCGTCTCCAAGACTTCTCCGTGCTTCCCCATACTCTGGAACTCACTGCCCCAACACCTCAGACTCTCCCCCACTTTCACTAGCCTCAAAAGCAACCTGAAAACCCAATATTGACTTACACCTCTGTGTAAATTTTAAATGCTCTTTTGGGTACTTTAAGGGGTATGCTAATAAATTATTAATATTTATAAACATCCACTTAGATAAATGAAACCATTAAAAAGTTATTTCCATATATAGTAAGAATGAAAAACGAGGCTGGATTCTGAAGGCCAAAACGGTTTGCATCAGTAAGTACTTAAATACAGAAAACTATATATGTGCAATGTAGAGATGGCGGAATTGTATTCTAACGAAGGGAATTCGTTATAGTGATTTCAGAAAACTTCGTGTATCGTACCGAAGTCCGAACTTTGGTGGTACTTCGGGTGAACGAAGTGTGATTTTGATTGATAAAATGGATTCGATCACATGGCGCTACATGGGGGCCAAGCACTCTGGAGGAAGAGGGCATAGCCTGCATGACATGGCAGAGATGAAGCCATCAAGACCAGGCGGGATTCTGTGACGTCACCGGCCCATCCCACCTATATAAGAACCGAGCGCGCCGCTGGGAGCGCCACTCCTCTCACTGTACTGATCAGGGAAGGTGCTGCTGCGGTTTGATAGCGCTTTCTGAAGAACAGATTTTTAACAGCGATTTCTGTGGGGTGTCTCATCTTTGTCTCAGAGACTGTTCTCTGAATGTGCTAGTTCAGATTTTTTGGGTATTGATCTGAAATCCAGTGTATGACGTCCACTGCAGCTGCATCTACATTCAATAGTCCAACACACTGGATCTAAGCCAGTTCCCAGTTGAATTTCATTTAAAGAAAGCAGCGTTTTTAACGAATGACAATTACCACCTTCATTTTTGGCTGCTGAATTCTATTGCGTCTATTTACATCCAGGGGTTAATTAAGCGTTGTTTTGGGCTTGTGTGCTGCAAATATAAACCGTCTTTTTCAACGCCAAATATATATATATTTTTTGGTAGCCTAATTCACAAGCAAAGGCAAATTACAACTGTATCTCTGTTGTGTGGGCGTAGAGAACACGCAATGTAACACGCTACTAGTTTGAGCGGCTCAATTCTTTGGCGCAATTTACCATCCAGGGGGTTAATTAAGCTTTGTTTTGCTGGTGGTGCTGACAAAATAAACTTGGTCTTTTTCAACGCCAAATATAAAAAATTTATTAGGTACCTAATTCACAGCAAAGCAAATTACAACTGTATCCTTTGTTGTGAGTTCGAAGAAAAACACGCAATTGTAACACGCTACTAGTTTGAGTGGGGCTCAATTCTTTTTGGCGCAATTTTCATCCAGGGGTTAATTAAGCCGTTGTTTTGCTTGTGGTTGCTGACAAAAATAAACCGTCTTTTCACGCCAAATATATATTAATACTTTTTTTGGTAGCCTAATTCACAAGCAAAGGCAAATTACAACTGTGATCACTTGTTGTTGTGGCGTAAAAAACACGGCAATATGTAACACCTACTAGTTTTGTGCGGCTCAATTCTTTGGCGCAATTTATCCAGGGTTTAAATTAAGCGTTGTTTTGCTGTTGAGCTGACAAAATAAACTGTCTTTTTCAACGCCAAATATAAATATAATTTTTTTGGTAGCCTAATTCACAAGAAAAGCAAAATTACAACTGTATCTCTTGTTGTGTGGCTTAGAAACACGCAATTGTAGACACGGCTACATTTTTGTGCGTCTCATTCTTTGGGCGCAATATACATCAAGGGTATAATTAAGCGTTTATTTTGCTGGTGTTCTGACAAAAATAAACCGTGCTTTTTCAACGCCAAATATTATAAATATTTTTTTTGGTACTAATTCACAAGCAAAGTGCAAATTACAACTGTATCTCTTGTTGTGGTTTGGGGGCCCGGTAGAAAACACGCAATTGTAACACGCTACTAGTTTGTGCTGCTCAATTCTTTGGCTGCAATTTACATCCAGGGGGTAATTAAGCGTTTGTTTGGCTGGTGTGCTGGACAAAAATAAACTGACCTTTTTCAACGCCAAATATATACTATATTTTTTTTGGTAGCCTAAATCACAAGCAAAGGCAAATAACAACTAGTATCTCTTGTTTGTGGCGTAGAAAAAACACTCAATTCTGTAACACGCTACTAGTTTGTGCGGCTCAATTCTTTGCGCAATTTACATCCAGGGGTTATATAAGCGTTGTTTTGCTGGTGTGCTGACAAAAATAAACCATCTTTTCAACGCCAAATATATATATATTTTTTTTGTATCCTAATTCACAAGCAAAAGGCCATTACAACTGTATCTCTGTTGTGTGGCGTAGAAAACACGCAATTTGTAACACGCTACGTAGTTTGTGCGTCTCAATTCTTTGGCGCAATTTTACATCAGGGGTAATTTAAGCGTTGTTTTTGCTGTTTGCTGACAAAAATAAACCGTCTTTTTCAACGCCAAAAATATATATATTTTTTTGGTAGGCCTAATTCACAAAGCAAATGCAAATTACAACTGTATCTCTTGTTGTGTGGCTAGAAAACACCATTGTAACACGCTACTAGTTTGGTGCGTCTCAATTCTTGCGCAATTTACAACCAGGGTTAATTAAGCGTTGTTTTGCTGGTGGCTACAAAAATAAACTGTCTTTTTCAACGCCAAAGATATATATATTTTTTTTGGTAGCTAATTCACAATCAACGGCAAATTACAACAGTATCTCTTTTTGTGTGGCGTATAAAACACGCAATTGTAACACGCTACTAGTTTGTGCTGCTCAAACACTCATTGGCGACACAACATCTTTACATCCAGGGGTTAATTAAAGCGATGTTTTGCTGGTGTCTGACAAAAAGAAACCGTCTTTTTCAACGCCAAATATATATAGTATTTTTTGGTAGCCTAATTCACTAAGACAAAGGCAAATTTCAACTGTATTCATGTTTGTGTGGCCGTAGAAAACACGCAATTGTAACACGCTACTAGTTTTAGTGCGGCTCAAATCTTTGTGCGCAAAAATTTACATCCAGGGGTTAAAATTAACGCGTGTGTTTTTTGCTGGTGTGGCGACAAAAATAAACTGTTTTTTCAACGCCAAATAAATACTATATTTTTTTGGTAGCCTAATTCACAAGCAAAGGCAAATTACAACTGAGTATCTCTTGTTTGTGTGGCGTAGTAAACACTCAATTGTAACACGCTACTATTTTGTGCGGCTCAATTCTTTGGCGCAATTTACATCCATGGTGTAATTAACGTTGTTTTGATCTGGTGTGCTGCAAAATAAACACGTCTTTTTCAACGCCAAATCTATATATATTTTTTTGGTAGCCTAATCACAAGCAAAGGCAAATTAGCAACTGTAATCTCTTGTGTTTTGGCGTAGAAAACACGCAATGTAGCACACGCACTAGTTTTTTGCGGCTCAAATTCTTTGGCGCAATTTACATCCATGGTTAATTAAGCGTTGTTTTGCTGGTGTGCTGACAAAAATAAAACCGTCTTTTTTCAACCCATATATATTTAATTTTTTTGTTGGTAGCCTAATTCACAAGCAAAGCAAATTACAACTGTATCTCCTTGTTGTGTGGCGTATGAAACACGCAATTGTAACACGCTACTAGTTTGTGCGGCTCCATTCTTTTTGGCCCCGCCAAATTATATTACATCCATGGGTTAATTAAGCGTTGTTTTTGCTGGTGTGCTGAAAAAATAAACTGTCTTTTTTCAACGCCAAATATATAGTATAATTTTTTTTGGTAGCCTAATTCACAAGCAAAGCAAATATCAACTGTACTCTCTTGTTGTGTGTGGCGTAGAAAACACGCAATTGTAACACGCTACTAGTTTGTGCGGCTCAATTCTTTGGCGCAATTTATATCCAGGGTTTAATTAATCCGTTGTTTTGGCTGGTGTGGCTGACAAAATAAACCGACTTTTTCAAGCCAATATAGATATATTTTTTTTGGGATAGCCAATTCACAACAAAGGCAAATTACTACTGTATCTCTTGTTGTGTGTCGTAAAAACACGCAATGTGTAACACGTACTATTTTGTGTGCGGCTCAATTCTTTGGCGCAAATTTACATCCAGGAGGTTTAATTAAAGGTGTTTTGCCTGCTGTGCTGACAAAAAGAAACCGTTCCTTTTTCAAGCACCGAAATATATACATTTTTCTGTAGCATAATTCCCACAATCGAGGTTAATTAAGCCGTGTTTTGTGCTTTTACATTTTATTAAAGACACACAGTGCTTGTAAACGACAGCATACAAGTAACTTATACTAATTCCTGGCCAGTTTGTGGACGCAATTATATCCAATGGTTACCCAAGCTTGTTTACTGGGTTTCATTTGGATTCAAAAACAGGGTGTATATTTATCATATACAGATAGGCTTGCATCAAACATGTGGTCTTTACATTTTTAGAACAAACAGTATGTCAGACAGAGAGGTGGCAGGCTCTGCAACTGCATGGCAGTTGCACAAAACATTTTCTTAAACGGGCCCAGGTCGCACACATGCAAGGGGACTGTCGCAGCAGGGGACAATCGGTGAGTGCCACAACTGCCGCTGTCATCTAGCCGTCCTGTAAGTGTATGTTCAGCAACCCAAGGGTTTCTTGATTGGTTTGAACTATGTACATCCTCTTCCTCCCAGATGACATCTGACCACCCCATCCAAGAAGTGTCTGTGGAACCTCAGACACAACACTTAGTGGCTTGGCCCGGGAGCGGATTCAGCGGCCCTCACCGGGTCCTCAGCCCGCCTCTGTCCCATCCAGTTCCCTCAGCCATGGATCTACTATGTTGTCTGGGCTCAGCGCCACTATGATTAGCGAGGAATGAACAATTGAGGAGGGGCAGTCAGCATCTACGTGGCAGCGAAGAAAGGGCAATATCCTCAGCTTCTTGCAGTAGGCCGGCAAAGTAAGATGTGGAGAGTGGCATGGGAGGTGTCATGTGGGTGAGAGGTCAGCCTCGGCTTACCAATACCGGTGATGAGTACAGTAGTGAAGATGAAACACAAATAGATGATGATGTAGCCGACCCGCACTTGGGAGGCCGGGTGAAGCAAGGACTTCATCATCGTCGAGAGAAGAGGGCTTCAGCTTGCGCGCTGGCAGCGGCGCAGCCAGCAAGTGGGTTGTGATGGCCGTGAGTCAGGCATGGTAGCAGCAGTGTGAGTCCGTGAGCCAAGCGGCCCACGGGGTAGAAAACCCGCTTCGCAGTCCAAGACAGTAGCGGCACAGGGCTTCAGCTAGGCAGCGGCGGCAGTAGTGCCACTCAGTGCAGGAGCGTTGGCGGTAAAATCAGCTACTCGGGCGGGTGGTGGCAGTTCTTGCTAAGACACCCGGGAGGAGCCGAATATGGGTATGATGTAGAATCTGTGGGCAGAAAAGTAAGCGTGGCCAGGGAGCTAACGTGGCACAACGTCCCTGCGTCAACACATGCAGCGTCACATCCGGTGGCCCCGGGAGAAACGTGGCTCAATGGTGGTGGTCCATCCTGCCGCTGCAGCAGCAGCATCGGCCAGTTGGCACGCAAGCCATTTCAGCCATTCCATGGCTTCCACCACCCCTCTGCAGAAGCAGCTGTTTCTCCTTGACATCCTCTCCCGGTCCAGATGCTCCTGCTCCTCCGCTACCTCATGGCGCAGCAGTTCGTTCAGAGTAAGGATTGTAAAGAGACAACAGTATATGCGTCCAACCATCCTAAGTGAGCAGGCATCTTGACCGTGGCTCATGTCCAAGTTGTCTGGTACTGCAGTCCCTCCTTTCCAAATGGTGGACTCTGCACCATTCAGAGAACTAATGGCTTTGTGCCTAGCCGAGATGGAGATTTCCATAGCGTAATTTCTTTCCAAAAAGGCAGTAACCAGCACTTCATAAATATTTTAGAACAGAAAGTGGGTCAGTCCTGAGCTTATACGTTTTTGTTCCAAGGTACACGGCAGCGACGGACTCTGGAGCTGTTAACTACGGTCAGGGACAGTACATGTCTCTTTACGGCCCCCTTCCCTGGGGGGGGGTGAATGTGTCTTCCTGCCCAGGCACACCGAACACCTTTGTACAGGAGACGCCGCTTTCTCCTCCACTTTGTCAAACTGCTGAGCTACACATGCGCCAATGTCCGCCTCCTCCCTCCTCCAACACCACCACCATCTCAGCCTCCACAATTACTGCTCCATCATACCACATGTGTAGGTCACAGCGGTTTCACGCAGTTTTCTACAGCTACTTGCCATCGGCGAACGAAGTCCACACAGGAGGAACTGCACCGCGTCATGCAGCAAGAGAAATCGTGCTGTGGCTTTTCTCCTCGCCAACTGCAAATCGGAACCAGGTGACGGACAATGGATGAACAATGTGGTCCGCGCTGCAACCGAGGGAGGATGGTCCATGCGCCCTGCATGGCGCACGGTTTCAATCTGGTTGTAAAAAGGTTTCCTGAAGTCTACACCGATTCTTCAGAACAATTCTAAAATTGCCAGGAAACTGTGCATGCACTTTATCCATTCGTAACAACGCCAGGAACACACTCCTCGAGTTGCAGCGGCAGAACGGCCTCCCCCAACACGCTCGATATGCTATTTTTCCACACCGCTGGAATTCCAGCCTGCACATGTTGGACCGACTGTAATGAACAAGAAAGTCCATTAACGATTTTTTGTGATGATCAGGCAGACAGAAGTACCCCTGTGTAACTTTGATGTCAGCCAGTGGCAGCTCAATGCGTGACACCTCCGTTTGTTGAGGCCATTCGGGATGCCACGTTTATTTGTCATTCGCCAGGACTACGGGATGAATAACGTCATTCCACTGCTTCATGTCCTGGAACATGAATGCGAAAAATCTGTCTGGACAGGGGACTGGAGATGTTTGCGACTACATCTCGTGCCACATGAGTCGGGGGGGACTGTAAATGAGGAGGAGGATGAGGAGGAGGACATTGGAGCAGAAGCATTGTCTGGAAATGAGTGGATTTTCTACCCAGATGACAAGAGAGGATGGAGCAGGAGTCAGCTGGAGGAGGTTGATGGAGATTGAGGAAGACGAGGCAGATGACTCCCAAGCACCGTGGCAGTATACAGTGGAAAGGAGGCATGTAGCCCCTCGGATCACTTGTGTCAGATGTCCCGCACATGCTATTTTCCTGAGCTAGTGACGCCAATAGTCAGCATGCCGGCATATAAGAAGAAGGTAAAGGAAAAGGGAGGGGTGGTGAAGAAAAATAGAGGATGACTTCTCTCTCCACCCTATTGGTGACCCTCCTACCGGTCCCAAAATGGGAGCCTTTATCCAGCTATTGAGAGGGAAACAAACTCAAATACTATAGGAAATCCTCCGTAATCAGTTGCCTCTGCCTATGTGCGGCATCGTCCCTCCCTCTGACAGTTCTGCCGGGGGTTCCTCAGCGCTCACGTACTACTGCCGGCTGCTGGGGAAGGTGGGGGGTAGGAGCATACCACTCCATCAGCAGTAACCTAAGTCTGGAGTCCACTAATGAGGCAGCTTCCTTCACCCGCCCAAGTGAGGAGGGCAGTCACCAGCATCAGCAGCCGCAGCAGGACATGGAGCATTCGCCTGAACCAACAGTTGTGGCCTACCTTGGACAGCACTCTGCCACCCAGTTAGAAAGATCCGCTGGACTACTGGCAGCAAACTGTAATGTGTGGCCGCTAACTTGCCGATTTTGCAGTGGAGGGAAGCAGTCCTGTCCCGGCCCATTAGGTGGTGGGCATCAGAGCGGGTGTTCATGCGCGGGGGCCAATCGTTACCCCAAGGAGAACCCGCTTGTCCACGGGAAATGTTGAAACGACTGACCTTTGTCAAGATGAATCATGCGGGATCGGCCAGGATTTTCCACACACCAATGCCTTAGGCGTCAGTCTGGGTTCAAACTACCTGCCTCAGCCCACTATTTGATGCCGCCACCCGCCTGAATGCCACACATCTGCTGTATAGTATTTTTCTCCATCTGATACCACCGTCTTTACCAGGGACTGGTATTGCCACCCACCCCCCCCCCCTTCAACATACTCTGTCATTGTGCACTCTATGCTCACTCATGCTGCTGCTGCGTTTGCTGTACAGTCCCGTGACATCCCACACTGTGTCATTGTGCCACTCTGCGGCCTGGTACTGTTTTTTGCACCTCCAGAATGTCATTTGCCTCTCCTACCTCATGCTGTTTGCTCCTGTCATCAACCTCCACTATCTGTAATTGATTGTCCACTGCCTGACCTCATGCTGCCTGCCGCCGTGACCTCCGCCCTCTCATTGTGCCGGCTCTGTGGCCTAAAACGATTTGTGCCACCTGCAGAATGTCATTGTGCCACTCCCTGACCTCATGCTGGTGCTCCTGTCTTCACCTCCACTCTCTGTCATTGTGCCACTGCCTGACCTCATGCTGCGCTCGCCGTGACCTCCGCTGCGCTCAGTGCATTGTGCCGCTTCTGTGGCCTAATACTATTTTGCCACCTGCATAATGTCCATTGTTGCCACTCACTGACCTCATGCTGTTGCTCCCTGTCATCACCTCCCTCTCTGACATTGTGCACTGTCCGTGACCTACATACTGCTGAGCCGCCGTGACCGTCCCACACTTGTGATTGTGCCACCTCTGTGCCCTAATAGTTTTTTCCCGCCTCCAGAATGTCATTGTGCCACTGCCTGACCTCCATGCTGCTGCTGCCATGACCTCCACCACTGTGTGGATTGTGCCACTCAGTTGGCCTAATACTGTTTTGCCGCCCTCACAGAATGTCATTGTGCCCTGCCTGTCCTCATGCTGCTGTTGCTGCCGCCGTCACCTCCACACTCTATCACTAATGTTGCCACCTGAGCTCTCAGCTTGTTTTTTCCCAGCTTTTCGCTGGCATGACTTTATCAGGCGACATTCCCCTTGAGTTTTTTTGTCAGTTTTTTGCCTCTTATAGTGCCCAGGGAATTTTATAGTGAAGCGATTCTAATAGCGCGGCAGTCATGTGCGTGTCATACTAAAACACACATTGTAGAAGACCAAACCAAGCTCCCTCTGCATATTTAAGCATGGCAACAACGTTCTACAGCACCCTGCAGGCTGCTGGGCAGCCTGGAAAATAGCTGTTTTTAAACGTGTGTGTCGTGCCGAAGTAATTCGGGACCGAAACGAATTTTTGTCGGAAAATTCGGCGAAGTGACCGAGACCGAATTTTGAGAATTCGGCCATCTCTAAGTGCAGTTTATATAGTAAAAATATATTTTTTTTAATTATTCTATATTCCCAAAGCACCAAGATACTACATATTACATATTGTTTCCATGACATATACCTTGTGTTCTCTACTAGACTTTCCTTCATTCCCAGTTTGCAAGAAACTTTGCTGAAAAATTGTCTCTCTTTGCTGTAAGTCACATTAAAGTCCCAGTGAAAAAATGTGAAGGAATTGATAAAAGTTGACATTTTTAATTTAATAGAAAAAGTAATAACAAACCTCAGAGTATAATCCAGCATTCCTATAGATAACAAATGATCGGAAGTGTCAGCTATTCATTTTTTCAGACACATTGCTCCGTGGGTTTTATGATCTCTATGGGTTTTTGATACAGGAAAGAATAAAATGTGAAGTATGTCATTGTTTAAATAGCTAAGTCAATTTTATACCCAGCCTAGAGCGATGTAATATTTTTTCTATGTACCAAACCTTTCACCTATTACAAAATTTGTGCATAACCGTAGAATTGCTATGATACAGCTTAAAATTCAGAGATAACATATACATCTTGTTTCTAACTGCACTATTTATTTAGTTGTTTAATTATGATTTATGAGGTTTTGTTTGGACGGGAAAAAAAAATCATCATCTTCAGGGCAACTTGAGCATTTTGTTAAAGAAAAAGGATAATAAAAAAATCACAGAGGTTGTCAAAAATCGGTAACGTTAACACTTGGCATGGTATGCTCACTCTCAACTAAGGTGAGGATTAACCCCTACTGGATGCAGTGATTCTTGTTTATACTGCTTTTGCTTTTTTGCCTCCCGCCCCCTAAAAACCGACATGTCTTCATTTTTCCATCTATATACTGGTATGAGGGCTTGTTTTTTGCTGGATAAGCTGGATAATTTACTGTGCTGGGAATAAACAGAAAATTCTTTGTGGCGTGGAACTAAGAATAAAAGGGAATCTTATTTTCTTATTTTGGGGAGGGGAGACAATATTGTATTGCATGGTGTTCAATATGATATTCTTTTTTAATCAGATTCATTTAGTTTTCATTACTACATAAAAAAAGAATATTATTTTTTTTATTTGCTTTGTATTGCCACATTCAAAGACCAACAGCTTTTATTTTTTTGCCTACTGAATTGTTGCAAGGACTCTTTTTTGCGAATTGAAGTGTAGTTTTTATGGGTATCCTTTAGGGTACACATACTTTTTGATAAAAATTTTATTCCAGTTTATTCCAATTTTTTGGAGAGGCAATGCAGCCAAAACCCCCTCAGTTTTGGCATAGAACATTTTTCTTTTTTCTGCATTATTCGCCTTTTAGGATAAATGTTTAATGTTATGGATTTTTAATGGCACAGCCATACCAGTTATATTTACCATTTTTTATTTCTCTTTTTCAATTTGTAAATTGGGAAATAGGAGGTGTTTTGAACTTCCAATATTTTAGAATTTTTTTTATTTTTTAAAATCTTTTTTTAACTTGTATTTTTAGTCTCCCTAGGATACTTGACCATATGGTATCACAATTGGTTGTCCACTATTCTACAATATTAATATGTTGCAATAACCTGTTTGGTAGTATAGGGCACCTGCACAGATATACCTGACCAATGAATACTTTTAGAGCTCTTTTGGTTATACTTTTAATGTTGTAGAATACTGCACAATTATGACTCCCCTATTATATTTTGCTTCAAGGGCATAAAGATGGCCTCCAGCTGCCAAGTGAACTCGTCAACAACCCACAATGGTGAAAGCTAGAGAAACGTTACAGTTTTCTAGCAGCTTAGGCCTGGTTTACATCTCCATCGGAAGTTTCATTTAGGGCATCCATTGTGGATTCCATTAAAAATGTCAGGAAAAAATAGCATAGCCAGCAGTGCTATTTTGTAATTAAAATAACAGACATTCGATCTGAAACGCCATGCACCTCATTGCAGTCAACTGGGTCCCTTGGGTACTTTGTTCAGAGCAGAGATTTGGTCATGGTTGCGCACAACTCTCCATTTTGTTTTATGAGAGTTCCAAGTACAGTTCAGCAGTGTGTTCTGAATGGAGACTTTTAGAGACCTGTTCCAGAGATAGGTGCTAGTCCCAGGGGTGGGACCCAGGGCCGACTCTTCCAATGTGTGCCCAGGTGAGGCACTTTGCCCGGGTCCCCACGAGCTCTGGGGGCCCCTCAGCCAGCTGCCTACCTTGCCCCAGTGGTGAGTAAGTACACCCAAAGAACGTTTGTTGGACTGCGGCACCTGCCCTGTTGCACCGAGCCTCGCGCTTTATCTTAAGGCTATGTACACATAACGGCTTAAAATGGGCCGTAATTTCGGTCCGTATTACGCGCCGAAGTGCGCCAAGTTACGGGCCGAAAACGGCCCAATCATTACGGTAATCCACAGTTCCTCATTAGAGAAGTTTTATTTAATGGATTACGCTCCTCTAACCCCGCCCGGCGAAGCCGACCGTGCGGGGAGATAATTGACATGTGAATTACTAGCTTCGTATACGCTGCCCACGCAGTTGATTTCTATGGGCCGCTAAGTCGACCCTCCGATCACTAGAGTAGTCCCACTGGCCGCAATCAACCATAGTTAAACATGAGATATTACCCCCGCACCCTGTCCACGTAAATGACGTCGTAATTTGCTGGGCGTAATTTACGTCCCTCATTAAGCCATGTGAACATAGCCTAACAGGCAGGCAGGGACAGCGCGTCAGTCAGAGCAGGGCCCGGCGTCTGATGCTCTGTTTGTGGTCCTGATGCGACCGGCCATGCTATTCCTGTGCCGTTGCCTTGCGCTTACTGCTTCACTAGCGCAGGCAGCAACGGCAACTGAGGTAAGCAGGGGCCAGACCTACGATCCTCCTGCACTACAACTGGCTCCTCCCCCTCTTCCAGCAGTGCCGCCACTGAAGAGCAGGAGACTGCTGGAGAGACAGGCTGCCCCCTCCCACTACCCTCTATTGCCCTTCTGAGCTTGAAAAGACTGCACGGACATCCTGCTCTCATTGACCTCTTATATATTTAATTTTATGGACAAGTTTTGTGTCATTAATTGATTGTCTTTTCCTTTTCTTTTACTTGACTAAGGAAAGGTGTTGTGGGGTATAAATAACGTAAAACCACTCCATATAAACCCAAACATCTTCACAGTGAATCTAACCCTATACCAGTTTGTACAATGCAGCTCACGTGTATCTAAGCTATCCAGTTGTAACAATCTGCTCACTGTGTATCTAACCCTAAACAGTGTGTACACTCTGCTCACTGTGTATCTAAGCCTATCCATGTTTACAATCTGCTCACTGTGTGTCTAAGCCTAGTCCAGTGTGTACAATCAGCTCACTGTGTATCTAACCCTATCCAGTGTGAACAATAGGCGTCACGTGTATTCTAAGCCTATCCCATTGTGTACAATCTGCTCTACTCCTGTTGAGAGTGTATCCTAACCCTATCCAGTGTGTACAATCTGCTCACTGTGTATCTAAGCCTATCCAGTGTTTACAATCTGCTCACTGTGTATCTAGAAGCCTAGCCAGTTTTACATTAATCTGCTCACTGTGTATCTAAGCCTATCCAGTGGTGTCAATCTGCTCACTGTGTGTCTAAAGCCTATCCAGTTGTGTACAATCCTGCTCACTAGTGTGATCCTAACCCTAATCCAGTGGTTTACAATAGGCCACTGTGTATCTAAGCCTATCCAGTGTGTACAATCTGCTCACAGAGTAAACTAAGACTATCCAAGTGTTTAACAATCGCTCACCTGTGTAATCCAAAGCCTATCCAGTGTGTACAATCTGCTCACTGTGATAACAAACCCTAACCATGTGTACAATCATCTCACTGTGTATCCGTAAGCCTATCCAATTGTGTACAATCTGCTCACTGAGTGTCTAAGCCTATCCAGTTGTGTACAATCTGCTCACTGTGTAATCTAAGCCTATCCATTTTGTACAATCGTCTCACTGTGTATCTAACCCTATTAATTAATATATCCTGTGGTGTACAATCTGCTCCCACTGTGTACTAACCCTATTCCAGTGTGTACAATCTTCTCACTAATTGTGTATCTAATCCTACCAGTGTGTTACAATCTGCTCACTGTTGTATCTAACCCTAGTCCCAGTGGTGTACAAACTGCTCACTGTGTATCTAAGCCTATCCTCAGAGTGTACATCTCTCACTGTGTATCAAGCCTATCCAGTGTGTACAAACTGCTCACGGTGTAAATCTACGCCTATCCAGTGAGTACAATCTGCCACTGTGTATCTAAGCCTAACCATTGTTTACCAATCTGCTCACTGTGTATCAATCCAACCAGTGGTGTACAACTCTCACAGTGTATCTAAGCCTATCCAGTTTGTTACAATCTGCTCACGTTTTTCTAGTTGAGCCAATCCAGTTGTAACAATCTGCTCACGTGTGTATCTAGCCAATCCAGTTAGTACAATCTGCTCACAGTGTATCTATACCTATTCCAGTTGTGTAACATATCTGCTCACTTTTTATTCTAATGACCCTCTATCCATTGTGTACCAATCTGCTCACTTTTTATCAGAGCCATCCAGTGTGTACAATCTTCTACACTTGTGTATCAAATGCCTATCCTTGTGTACAATCTGCTCACTGTGTAACAAATCCTATCCGGTGTGTACCAATCAGCTCACATGTGTATCTAATCCTATACAGTGTGTACAATCTTCTCCACTGTCTAACATATTAATTTCTACTTTCCAGATGTTGAACAATCTGCACACTGTGTAAACTAAGCCTATCCAGTTTGTACAATCTGCTCACTTTGTTATCTACCCCCAATCCCGTTGTTGTACAATCTGCTCACTGTGTATCTAACCTATCCATTGTTTACAATCTGCCCACTGTGTATCTAAGCTAATCCATATGATGTACAATCTGCTCACTGTTTATCATAAGCCTAATCCATTGTGTACACATCAGCTCACTGTGTATCTAAAGCCTCAAAGTCCAGTTTGTACAATCTGCTCACTGTGTATCTAACTCCTACCATTGTGTACAATCTGCTCACTGTGGTATCTAAGCCTATCACCAGTGTGTACAATTCTTGCTCACTGTTTGTCTAAGCCTATCCAGTGTGAACAATCTTCTCACGTGTTATCTAAGCCAATCCATGTGTACAATCTGCGTCTACTGTGTATCTAAACCTATCCAAGTGTGTAACAATCTGCCTCCACTGTGTATCTAAATCCTATCCAGTGTGTACAATCTTGCTCACAAGTGTATCTAAGCCTATCCATGTTTACAATCTGCTCTCCTTGTTTATCTAAGCCAATCCGTGTGAAACAATCTGCTCGACTGTGAGTAAGCTCTAAAGCCTATCCGGTGGTGTACTAATCGCTCACTGTGTATCTTAAGCCCTATCCAGTGTGTACAATCTGCTCACAGTTATCTAAGCGCTATCCATGTGTACAATCTGCACACTGTGTATCAAAGCCTATCCAGTGAGTACAATCTCTCACTTGAGTATCTTAAACCCTAGTCCGGTTTGTACAATCAGCTCACTTGTGTATCTAAGCCTATCCAGATGTGTACAATCTGCTCACTTTTATCAAACCCTATCCAGTGGTTTTAGCACTCAGCTCACATCGTGGTATCTAAACCTATCAGTGTGTACAATCTGCTCACTGTGGAATCTAAAGCCTATCCAGTGTGTACGAAACTGCTCACTGTGTATCTAAGCCTAGCCAGTTGTGTACAAACTGCTTCACATGTGTACTAAGCCTATCCAGGTGTGTACAATCTTCTCACTGTGTTATCTAACCCTATCCAGTGAGGTAAAATCTGTTTCTGCTCACTGTGTATGCTAACCCTATCCATGTGTACATCTATCTGCTTAGCTGTGTATCGAAGCCTATCCATTGTGTACAATCTGCTGGCTGTGTACCATAAGCCTATCGGTGTGTTACTATCTGCTGGCTCTGAATTTAAACCCTATCTAGTGTTATGATCTTCATGTCCCTGTGTATCTTAGCTTTATCAGGTGTTATAATAACTTCCTGTCCCCTGTCTATCTAAGTTTATCTTAGTGCTAATCAGCTGCCTTGTGTAACTAAGCCTATCAGGAACAGTCTACTGAGATACTGTGTAATTGTAGATACTGTAACGCAGTTCCATTATATCATTATTAAGGCATTATGAGTGTACTGTAAGTGCATGTTCACACAGCGTATTGTTTAAATATGTATTCGGGTCCGTTATAAGTCACTGAAAAACGGACCCCAAAACATATTTAACAATGTTCAATAAGTATTAAACTAAAACAATCAGTGATGGCTGCCTTCCGGGGCAATGGTGCCAAGTGAAATGTACACGTTTGCAAGCGATTCATTTCCTACATAGCAAACCAAACTTCTTTTACAGTTCGTAAAAGTGCACGTTTGAATCCGTTATGTGAACTACCCCTAAATTGGGGGCATTCTCAGCACAGTGCCCTGAGCAAGGCCCTGAGCTGTAAATCACTGCCCTGTTGGGTATGTCAATTCTGCATAAAAAAGATGGTTTTTAATTATTAGCTACATAGACCCATGGAGGCTGTTTATTTTGTGAACAAGATTTTATTTTAATGGTGCCATGAACAGACCATTTAATGTGCTGGGAAACATAAAAAAAATTCATAGGTCGGTGAAAATTTGAAAAAAACTATACTTGCACCGTGTTTGCAATTGTTTAATTGTTTATTGTAGTTCACTTTTTGGTAAAAGAAGTATGTCACTACGGATAATTTCGTTGCGCATATCATGTTGTACAATTTCCGCTCTAATAACGGGTGAGATGCGCGCTGAAATTACGGTAATCCCATTAGCTCACATAAGAGAACAATGTGATTACTCCACCACTCTCCTGCTCGTACAATATGATCATATTGTTATCATAGGGAGATAATCGACATGTTTAATTACTTGCGGCGAGATACGCTCCACGAGTAATTAATGTCGATGGGCGGGCTGTCAGCCCGGGACCCCCACAGCGCGGAGACACTCGTATTAGCGCGATGCTCCCGAAACACAAGATGTACTGCGGCGCGTACTGTACCCACCGCAAACATCGTGTGAACCTACCCAAAGTATGTGTTATCTGAATTCTGCATTGGTTTGGGTGCCCATGTTCACAGCTACAGCCAGGGGCCCATACTGCCGTTAAGACGGCTCTGGTGGGACCTGCACCTGTCACACTTTCATGGCATACTCTCATGATATGCCCTCAAAGTGTGGGATGGGAACACCCCTTTAAAATATCACTAGGGAAACCAGCCAAACCAGAGCCTTCCATTTATAGACAATTGTTTCAGAGTACAGAAAATGGTACTAGTTAATGTATCAGACATTAACTTACAATGTAGCTAACTACAGGTGGCACTACACAGTCTTTTTCTAGTTCTAATTAGCATAGTTTATAAGCAACATAACTTGTAAGACTCTAGATTTGTTAGTAGTGTTGAGCGATTGCGTTGCTATCGGAGATCGATCTGTGATAGTCGATAGTCGGGACCGCTATCGATAAGGTTTTTTCGATAGGAGCATCGATTATGCGCGATGACCATTAACGTCTATGGGAGAGCAACAACACCTTCATTATTACACCCAAACATAGGCTGGAAGAAGCGGAAATTAACATCCCACAACAGTGAAAATGGATAAGTGCTACATCTTAGGCAACACACATAGGTATAAAAATTCACAGAAAAAAAGACACAGACCATTCACTATCCCTGTCATGTACCACAGCCTGACCTTTAAACCTGCATCACCCACAAATTAAAAAAGGTGTCGCCCAGAAGTCAGTATGATTTGAACCATCATTTTACTTGAACTGGACATTTGTGCCATATACCTGTCGCTGGGCCACAGCAAGATCCCCCAAACCTGCATGCCCCCACATATTAAAAAGTTGCCGGAAAAAGGAGTCTTTTAACCCCAATTTTAGTTTCACCTGGGACATTGTGACTATACCTGTCCTGGCCACAGCAAGAGCCCCAAACCTGCATGACCCCCACACATTTAAAAAGTGCCGTAAAAAAGAGTCCTTTCAAGCCAACCATTTTTATTTGAACTGGACATTGACTAACCCTGTCCTGGGCCACAGCATGAGCCCCAAAACCTGCATGACCACCACATTTAAAAAGTGCCTGGAAAAAGGAGTCTTTTAACCATCCATTTTAGTTTTTCACCTGGACAATGACTAAACCTGTCCCAGGCCACAGCATGAGCCCCAAACCTGCATGACCCCACATATACAAAGTGCGAAAAAGGAGTCTTCAACCACTCATGTTTTAGTTTCACTGACATTGACTATACCTGTCCTGGGCCCCCTCCTGCGGCCCCCCACCCTGCAATCTCCCCCACAGAAGACCACAGAGCCTGCCCCCTGCGACAAACAACCACCCATTTAATTTCCACTGTACAATTACACTACCTGACCATGGCCCCCGCCTGTCACGCAATACCCCAAACCTGCATGACCCCCACATTTAAAAAGTGCCGAAAAAGGAGTCTTTTCAACCACCTATTTTAGTTTCACTGGACATTGAACTATACCTGTCCTGTGTCCACTAGCATTAGCCCCAAACCTGCAATGACCCCCACATTTAAAAATTGCCTGGAAAAAAGAGTCATTCACCACCATTTTAGTATCACTGGACATTGACCTATACCAGTCCTTGGTCCAGCAGCATGAGCCCTAACCTGCATGACCCCCACATTTTAAAAAGTGCCGTAAAAAGGATTCTTTCAACCACCATTTTTAGTTTCACTGGACATTGACTATACCTGTCCTGGTCCACTAGCATGAGGCCCCCAAACCTGCAGGACCCCCACATTTAAAAAGAGCCGGAAAAATGAGTCTTATTTCAACCACCTATTTTAGTTTCACTGACAATGACTAGTACCTGTCCTGGCCACAGCATGATCCCCAAACCTGGCAATGACCCCCACATTTTAAAAAGTGCCGGAAAAAGGAGTCTTTCAACCACCATTTTAGTTTTTCAACTGGACATTGACTATACCTGACCTGCCACAGCATGAGCCCCAACCTGCATGACCCCCACATTTAAAAAAGATGCCGGGAACAAGGAGTCTTTCAACCACCATTTTAGTTTCACTGGACAATGAATATACCTGTCCTGGGCCACAGCATGAGCACAAAACCTTCATGACCCCCACATTTAAAAAGTGGCCGGAAAAAGGAGTCTTTCAACCACCATTTATAGTTTCACTGGACATTGACTATACCTGTCCTGGTCCACAGCATGAGCCCCAAACCTGCTGACCCCCTAATTTAAAAAGTGCCGTAAATAGGAGTCTTTCACCACCATTTTATTTTATCTGGACATTGACTATACCTGTCCTGGGACCCAGCATGAGCCCCAAACCTGCATGACCCCCACATTTAAAAAATAGCAGGAAAAAGGAGTCTTTCAGCTATTCAACCACCATTTTTAGTTTCACGTGACATAGACTAATACCTGTCCTAGGGCCACAGCATGATCCCCAAAGCTGCATGACGCACCACATTTAAAAAGCTCCGTGAAAAAGAGTCTTTCAACCCCCATATATTAGTTTCACAGGACATTGACTAACCTGCCTGGGCCATCAGCATGAGCCCTCCGATTCATGTCGAATACGTCAAATATAACCTGCATGACCCCCCACATATAAAAAGATGCCGGAAAAGGAAGTCTTTCAAGTATTTCACCACCATTTTAGTTTCACTGGACATTGGACTATACCTTTCCTGGGGCCACATCATGACTCTTTGCCGGAGTACAGTGGGTTTCGTGAAAGCCCCCAGGCTGGCGTCCGTCATCTATTAACCACGCAGGATTAAAATGCCCTGAGACGCAGCAACGAAAAACTGTCCGTGCTGAAGCAGAGTGCGGAATGCGGAAGTGTGAGCAACTCCAGTGCCTTCTCTGTACACAGTGCAATACCTGGGTAGCGCTAGCCCCTCCTATGAGTGTTGGACCAATTGAGGTTCGCTTCACTAATGGAAATACTGGTTGTTAACTGCTCCTGTACATTCCCATGTTGACCCTTTATCTTGGGGGGCTTTCTTTTTTCTCATTTTACTCAACTTGCAGGAGGAAAAGGTCTCTGTCCTAATGTTCTCTTGTGTCCGTCAGCTCCATACTCCATGTCCTCGAGTAATAACCTACATCTGGTCAATTTTCCAGGGGGGTGGGGGGTTTAATACCTCCCTTGTACAATTCAGAGGAATTTTTTTAACAGCTATTATGACACATGCAAGTTTATTTAATTACTAAAATTTCTAGAAAAGCACATTTTAAAAATAGATGGAATCCCACCATGTTCTTTGTTTCTCTTTTTTTATTGTATTAAATGGGTTTGTCCTCAATACAGGGATTGATAGCTTAATGTTAAAGATCTTGGCAAAAACAATCAATTTTGCAATATGTATACCTAAACATGTACCTACCTATTCCTTTTTCTGACAGCAACCTATCACCTGACCACTCTTGACAATTGTGAAGAGACACGAATGTTCTGTTATGAACAACATTTTTTAGAATAGGACCTGTAGTGTAGCTGCTGTCACAGCAAAATGCCCCCAAAAATTCAAAGCATCGACCCTTGATCAACTTTTGGTCAATTGTGAAGAACAAAAGACTGTTAGAAAAACCACATTTTTTAGAAAATACTGACTCTTGTAGTATAGCTGCATGTCACAGCAAAAAGCCCCCAAAAATTCAAAGCATAAGGACCCTTGACGCCACTTTGGTCCAATATGTGAAGAATCAAATGTCTTGTTAGAAACATTCCGTAACATTTTTTTTATAATAGACCTGTAGTATTGCTGTATTTCAAAGCAGCATGACCCAAAAAATTATAAAAATGACGTTCTCAGCCACTGTTAAAAATTGTGAGCGGAGAAATGCCACTTAGAAAGTCACATTTCTGTTCCAAAAGGACCATGATTATTGCTTTATTCACACAGCAACAGTGACCTCGAAAACCATAGTACAATCGAAAACTTTCCTTAAGATAAAGTTAGTAAATGTGAATACGGTTTGTCATGAAAACTTGCTTGTCTTTTAACATTCTCCTCAAGCAAAACCAGCAAAAATAACTGTTTGGAAAAGTAGAAAATAAAAATTGCAGTAAAAATGACCATTTTAAAAAAGTTTTTCAAGAGGACCATTTCTGTTTGAAAAGGAATGTGAAGTAACTGTGCAACTAATCGTGACCTGTCAGCCCATTGGTGTCCACAACATCATCAGAGAACCATGCCTGATTCACTTGATTGAAAGTCAAAAGATTCCACATTATCAGTGGAAATCCGATGCGTTGTCTGTTAATGACTCCTCCACTGTGCTGAAGGTCCATCATGATATGACGCTGGCTGCTGGGACAGAGACAACTACCTCTAATGGCTGATGAGCCAGCCCCGCTCCGATCCCATTCGTCCAATTTTGGATACCCAGAAGTCTATTGGGTCCGAACACATTGCAAAAAACATCGTGTTGAGACGCAGATAGTCGCGCACCATGATCTTAAGCTTATCTCTGTGTTGTTGGATGTATGTGCCCGTGCATTGCATGCGTAATGGTGAGCGTGGTGAAACAAAGATTTGCCTAAGGTTCACCCATTGGCTTCTGCCACCTTTTGCCTTGCAGCTAGCCGCAACGCCTACTTTTCACTCTACTGCTGTCTCGTCGCTTATGTTGTTCCATCCGTGACATTTGGGGAACGTGAAGCAGACGCAACAATTATCTCCAGTTGATCAATAAGCAAGGTCTCCATTTCCTGCAATTTACTCTCTAGCTTGGGTGGGTGGAGGAAATGCTGATTTTTGTTTTGTACCGGGGGATACCAGGAGTTGGCCACCCAGTAACTGTTTGTTCAATTTGAAGGCCCTTAATGCGAGGAACAAGATTGAGGAAACTGGAGCACCAACACTCATGTGGTGAGAGAATGGAGCCTTGATTAGCCCAAGCCTCTGGGTCGAGGGAGCACAAGCAAACTGATCTTCCTTACCTCATGCTTACCTCCTCCTCCGCCTCAACTTCGCAGTTGCCAACCTTCTTTCCAAGCAGGGACGACGGAAACATCGTTGTCTAGGAATACCTCCCCTCCTCCACCTCCTCACTCCGCTGCCTCCGGCACAGCTTCAACACATTCGTGTTGGGTCCCTGACTTGCCTTCGATGATTCACCCTGATAGCTTTATGCTCCACCTTGCACTTAGCTCCTGGACCCCGAAACCACTGACTAATGAAGACCGAGTGAAATTGTATAACTGTCGGGCCTTGTGATTTGACGTAGATGAAAGGCTCCTAGTAGCATCTGTTGTCCCGTCACCACCTCCGTCGTTGGCGGGACTGTTGTTTCAGAGTGTCCAACGATCGTTCCAGAACTAATAATCACCACAATGCTCAGCTAGACAAGGGACATTTTCCGCACTGTCCTTTTGGTGGCTTTTCCAAACTTGGAAGGATGGAGCAGAGCTCTATATACACCTGCCTCCACCTCCAGTGGTTCAACACCTCGAGGTCCCGTACCCGCTGATTTGTCAGGACATGTGTCACTTCGTACTGCGTAATGGCATTGCCTGCTGCCACAGAACGCTGGAGCATGTGGAGGGTGGAATTGCCAAGCGTGTTGGCCACGTCAACAATGAGACGTTGACGGGGAGCCGATCTGACCTGCAACGCAGCCAGGCGGTACGAAGCAGGGTTGCGAACGGCGGAAGAGCGAACTCAACCTCGAGCCTTCTTCAGCAGTGGCGAATCGCAGACCCGGTTAGCTCTTTTAGAATATTTCTGGACGACAAGGTTCATTGACATGAGCCAGGCAAGGGATGTGCTCCCAGCCTACCGATCTTAAGCCGGTGGCAGCAATTTCGCCCGGTTTATCCCACACCCACCTTGCCTGGCACAAGGTTTCTTGTCACCCAGCCAGCCGTCTTCGGGTCCTCGTGCTTAGATCCGTCCACAGCTCCTGACCTGTTGTGGACGTTCACCAAGGCATATTAATTTCAACACGGCCTGGTGTCCTCTGGGCACGTGATGCCACCAGAGGACCTTGGGGGGAAAGAGCCCTGCACATTCCCTGCGGTTTTTGAGAGTGTGCGCCGAGCCTTATAGCCCCGTCAGCCCCAGAACATCCACTCCAACACACCCAGTGATCAGTCACACACAGAATATAGCGGCCTTGGCCGTGCTTACTAGTCCATGTGTCTGTGGTGAGATGGAGCTTTACCGTACACAGATGCCAGACAACCGCTTTGAAATTTCAGATGACACGTGGCTGGCCAGGCCGGGACGGCTTTTCTGGCGAACGAAATGCCTGCACGGCATCCTGGTTAATTGGGGGCAATCGAGGGCCCATGAGTGGCTAACCCATCTGTGTCCACCAGACGAAAGGCAACATTTCCCAAGGGCCAAAAGCCTGGCAATACCGACATCAGCTTTTTGGCCTTGGTATGGTTTGGTTAAAGTGTTTCTTCTGCTCCCAAACTGGAAGACAGAAGGCTGGCTGCTAGACTGGCCGCGTGTACGGTGTCACAGGTCGTCAAACTGGCGGAATAAGAAGGGGTAGTATGGGTCTCTGTGTGCTGGTGGTACTCGGCAGACGGTGGAGGCTGAAGCGGAGGCCTGATCCCTGATCATGACTTGAGAGACATGGGCAGCTGAGGAAACGCCTTGGTGGTGGCGGATGGAGGAGGAGGTCGGAGACAGGGTGTTTTATGTGAGGGTGTGACAGTGGTTGGAGTGCCCGGCGTCGTCCTGGCCTTTTTTTGGCCCAAGTGTTCCCTCCATTTCAACCATGCATTTCCTGCATTGACTAGAACAAGTTGGTGGTGGTTAACCACTTAAGTTCTTGCCTCAACTTAATGCGTTTACCGGCAAATGGCGGCATATGACATCGCTGGGGTGAATATAGGCTTGCACAAAGAAGGCCCAGGCTTGAGAGGTCCTGGACCTTGTTTTTGACGGCGATAAGCGAGGAGCGGGGTTATGCGCTGACCGAGGCAGGCGGAATCATATCAGCTACTTCTGCGACCGCCCTCTCCCAATTTGTGGCGGAACCGTATTGACACTACCCCCATCGTCTTTCCTCCTCGTCCCCTGATGAAGCTCTCCGCAAGCAAATTCTGCGTAAAAGACCAGATGGATCCGCAATGTCGTCATCAACATCATCATCAACACAGGTGACTTGGTCGTACCTGACTTTCGATCCAGAAGCTGCGGGCTACAAGCAAGGGCACTGCACGGCGTTGCCAGACCGCCCGGGAATTTTGCCGATTGACCGGCTTCCTTCACCTCCTCTGATTGGCATCAAGTAACCTGGGCGTCAGAGCAGAGAAATCATCCTTTTTGGCCTCTTGATTCTTTTAACATGCTTCTGACCCAACCGCATTTATGTCATCCAAAGAGGTCTTCAGAAAATGGATTTATCCATCAGTGGGAGTAAACACAGTTGACATTTGGGCTGCTTCATTTTGACAGATGCTGATGATGCTGATGACGACAGTTTTGGCTCGTTGACAGCGAAGGACGAGAGGTAAGACTGCTAGATGCAGGTTGCATTAACCCACTGAAGGACAGATTGGCGACGATTTTGTATATTTAATTCACAGGGCCGTACCCATCATGACAAGCCTGACGTCCTGCAACTGACGATCCGCTTGGCATGCTGTTGTCCCCCAGCACTGGAAGGAGCCCATTCTCTCGTACCTCTACCTCCATTCTACCCCCCCTCTTTGCTCGCTTACCACCTCATTTTTGCTCCATGTTCAGAATATAAAAATTGAGAAGGTTGAATAGTTTTGGAAACTCTCTTATTAAAAGACGGCAAATCACAACGCCCCCCTATTCTCAAATCCCCTCTAACAAAACAAAATTACTGGATTCAATTTAACTGCAAGTGTCTACAACAAATCTGGACCTGGCAATAGTCCAAAAAACACGTATCTGTGTAATTTGGTATAATAAACGGTAATTTTTTTGGCAACCTTTCAATTCCCCTTGGTGAATATAAGAATTGCTTATTTAAGATTTACGTAGATTCTGCGTCCAATGAACATTGCAGGTGCGCAAAAGTCAAAAAAACACGTAACTGTTATGTTTTGATATAATAAATGGTATTTTTTGCACCTTTCAAATTCACCTGTTGGTGAAATATAGAATTGGCTGATTTAAGATTTACGTAGATGCTGCGTCAATGAACAGTGCTGGGTGCGCAAAAGTCCAAAAACACTCTAACCTTGATATAGTTTTGAAATAAATAAACGTATTTTTTGCACCATACAATTCCACCGTTGGTGATATAGAATTGCTGTTTAAGATTTACTGTAGATCAGCGTCAAATGAACAGTACATGGGTTGAGCAAAAGTCAAAAAACACGAAACTGATAAGATTTTATATAATAAACGGTATTATTTTCACCCTTTCAATTCCCATGTGGTGAATATAGAATTGCTGTATTAAGATTTACGTAATGCTGCCGTCAATTAACAGTGCTGGGTGCGCAAAAGAATCAAAAACACATAACTGTTTATGTTTTATGATATAATAAACTGTATTTTTTGACACCTTTTCAATTCACCTGTGTGACAATAGAATGCAGTTTTAAGATTTACGTAGATGCTGCATCAATGAACATGGCTGGAGTGCGGCAAAATTCAAAAAAACACTAACTGATATGTTTTTTAGATATAAAAACTATTTTTTTGCACCTTTCAATTCACCTGTGTGAATATAGAATTGCTGTATTTAAGATTTACGTATATGCTGCGTCAATGAACATGCTGGGTGCGTCAAAATCAAAAACACGTAACTGTTATGTTTTTTGATATAATAAACGGTATTTTTTGCACCTTTCAAATCAACCTGTTGTGTGAATAGTAGAATTGCTGTTTTAAGGATTTTACGTAGATGCTGCGTCAAATGAACAGTGCTGGGTGCGCAAAAGTCAAAAAACACGTAACATTATCTGTTTTTGATATAATAACTGTAATTTTTTGCACCTTTAACAATTCACCTTTGGTGAATATAGAATTGCTGTTTTAAGAATTTTAACGTAGATCTGCGTCAATGAACAGTGACTGGGTGCTCAAAAGTCCAAAAAACACGCAACTGTATAAAGTTTTGATATAATAAACGGTATTTTTGTTGGCACCTTATCAATTCACCTGTGGTGAATATATAATTGCTGTTTTAAAATTTATGTACATGCTGCGTCAATGAACAGTTGGCTTGGTGCGCAAAAGTCAAAAAGAACACGTAACTGTTTATGTTTTGATATATTAAACAGTATTTTTTGCACCTTCAATTCACCCTGTGTGAATATAGAATTGGCTGGTTTTAAGATTTACGTAGATGCTGCGTCCAATGAACCCATGGCTGGTTGCGCAAAAGTCAAAAGAACACGTAACGAGAATGTTTTCGTACGATACACTGTAATTTTTGGCAACAAACAACCTTACTGACTACAAGATTGCTGTTTGTAATTTAAGTGCAAGGTTTAAAAATATATCAACAGTCACAGGTGTAATGGTAAAATTGAGACACCTATCTGAATGTATACTGATATTAAAAGTGGAGATTTTGCCGCTAACAAAGATACCTGCAGTTACTAGAAATGATGTTTTATCCAATATCAGTTCAGGCTGCCCAATTATCCAGTAAATATTTCAAAGCAAAACTGTTAATAATAAAGAATATTCCACTACATTGTCTAACCTAAGTCTTGGAGATCTTTTGCCAATGTTCTTTAAAGATAAGCTTGTCTGTTGTTTTCGCCGGCGTCCCCCCCCCCCCTGCTCCCACCGCCGTGAATTTTCAGCGGTAGATGCTGCTTTAAAATTCTCTAGCTAACTAGCATAAAAAAGTTCAATCTCTAATCTAACTAGATTGGAAGGATCACAGCTAATATAGAGGTTTCTCTGTGCAGAAATAGACTAATTTTCGCTGAGCGTTTTTGTGCCACAGCAGAGCGCAGTCCTATCCCTATGATACACGAGAGACACTGAGGCCAGCAGGAAACGCTCTATGTAAAAACGAGGTCAGTGATTTTTCCAGCCAAACGCACCAATACACATCCCATTCAAGCGCTATCCCGCCACACAACGCCCACATCACACAAACAGAAGCTCTCATTTGCTGTCCGCCAAGCATAACAGCAGTCTCCGAAAAAGGCGCGATTCTAAGAAAAGATGCGTCACGAGAATTTCCCTAAAATATCGCAAGATCTGGAAATTTCGATCACCATAAAAACCTTGCCGATTTCAACTTTGTCGATAAAAATTGCTCAACACTATTTGTTAGATCTCTGCAAGGAGAACTAGTAACTGACAACTGCATCAAAAGCCTGAACGAGGCTACCTCGAGATGGGAGTCTCTTGTTTGGCTAAAAGTGATGAGATGCAAAAACTCTAAGCAGCTGTCTGTCTACGATTTGGCTAATATCCCTAGCAATGTTACAAATCTCTTTAATGGCTAACAGGGAAGCTAGTTATTGGGGACACTAGAGAAATATTTTTCTTTTAGTAGATGAACTACATATTTTGTATAAGGTTTCTCAGAGAGCACTGCCTGTAAGACTCTCTAAAAAAGTTAGGTCTCTGCAAGGGGAATCTGTAGCCCTGGGAGCAAAATCTTTTGTATAGTAATCAACTAAATTCTTAAGTTAATATATGCTAGGCATATTTTCTGAAAAATGTGACCAACCACCTCACCAGCTGCTCACCACTTGTTATAGTTCATTAATGTAGCTTATATTAACAGGGAATTACATACATACTGTTACTTTAAATACATAAAGTTACTTTACACTTCCTAGTATGAACCTATTGGTCAGACAAGCGGCCCAATGGCAGGGTCTTTTAATATATGCAATGGAGTACAAGTAGCTACAACGAAGGCTGGATTAGCCTAAAATGCATCGGAGTTCTTCTGCGGTCTTTATGTGCGGTTTAATAAACCGGTGACTGAGTTTTAACAGGTTTACAATAAAGCCTCAATGCTTTTAAAAGAGTGCTGGATCCTACCCTATTAGAGTATCTATTAGGGGATACAATTCTGGCAGTGTAACTCATGGGAAAGAAGGGGGCCTAGAGCTACCATACATGCGTACAGAACAATGACTATGGTCCTTCACTCTGCAACAAAATATTTAATTAATAAACTCATTATACAAATGATTTTGTGTTACAATGGAGAATAATGGGTATTGAAATAAGAATTCAAACTTTCACAGGTTTAAAGGGGTTTTCTCACTATGCAATTTCACAGCCAACTTTTCTTCACTCTGCTCTCCTCAGGCTGTGGGTGGTTCTATAGCAGTGATTAGCATATCTAGCCTCTCTTTGTAACTAGCTGAGACATTACAAAGAGCAGTTCAGGAGATCTAATCTGTAAGTAAACAAAGCCACAGAGACTGTGAGGAGTGACAGCAAAGGTTTATCAGTAAAACAACAGCTAATCTAGTTAGAGATAATTAGTTTTTCTCCAGAGCTTGCTCTCTACTCAAAACAGATACCAGAGTAGGGACTGGTATGCATAATATAGAAACATGTGTGCACTCAAGAGCATATAAAAACGCTCTCATATCTTAAGTAAAGTAAAAGCTATTGAGCAATATATTAAGAAAATCTTCATTAACTGTCCCTTCATGTTGAAAGCTAATCTTTGTAGTGAGAATACCCCTTTAACCTCTTTTAAACATTGGATGTATCTGTACATCCTAGCAGGAAGTGATTTCCCACAAATGGATGTACAGGTATGTCTGGGACATCGTGCGGGCTCTCAAGCAGGGTATATTACAGTTGGCCCTAATTGTAGATTATAGGCAATCCTGAAGAGATGGGTTTTCAGGTTGCTTTTGAAACTGGTGAAAGTGGAAGAGAGTCTGATGTGTTGGGGCAGTGAGTTCCAGAGTGTGATGAAGCACGAGAGAAGTCTTGGAGACGGTTATGTGAGGAGCTGACAAGAGGAGAACAGAGAAGAAGGTCCTGTGAGGAGCGGAGATTGTGTGAGGGGAGATATCTGGAGATTAAGACAGAGATGTATGGAGGGGAGAGGTTATGGAGAGCCTTGTAGGTCAGGGTTAGTAACTTGAAATGAATTCGCTGGTCAATTGGTAGCCAATGAGGGGATTGGCAGAGGGGAGCGGCAGAGGAGTAGCGAGGAGAGAGGTGGATGAGACGGGCAGCAGAGTTGAGAGTGATTTGAAGGGGAGCAAGAGTGCCACAGAGAAGGATGTTGCAGTAGTCTAGGCGGGAGATGACATTGGCGTGGACAAGCATTTTTGTGCTCTGCGGCAGGCAGAGGTGAGGGCTTGAATATGTGGTTTGAAAGACAGAGCGGAGTCGAGGATTAACCCAAGGCAGCGGACTTGCAGAACAGTTGAGAGTGTACAGCCGTTGACAGTGATAGATCAGGTGGAGGGATGGAGAGTGACGGTGGAATGATGATGAATTCTGTTTCATTCTGAGTCAGCTCTGTATACAGAAAAATAAAAAAAACTTCTGGCTATCAGAAGATAGCGATGCATAAATATTGTTTAACACAATAAAAAAAAGTTTTTTTAAAGCTATTTAACATAAAAAATATATAAATTGGGTATTGCCGTAATTGGATTGACCCATAGAGTAAAACTAACTTGTCATGTATACTGCATGCTGAGCGCTCTTAAAAATAAACAGTACCAGGATTGCAGGATTTATGCTTCCAAAAAATGAATTTAAAAAAGGGATCGAGGAGCTTTGTCCCCCCAAAAAATTATACCAATAAAAATGTCAATCCCATGCACAACTCCTTATACAGAAAAAAAACATTGGCTCTCAGACTATGGTAATGTAAAAACAGATTTTCATTTTTGAATAAAAGTGTTTTTATTGTGTAAAAGCAATAAAACATAAAAAATATACTTCTTAGTGAAGCTAGCATCTTATTTATACTGCACAGTGATGGCTGCAAAAAATAAAAAAACACTACCAGGATTCCTTTTTTTCCAAAACGCCTAACAACAACCCTGATAAAAAGTAGTCAAAGTGTCATATGTTCCCCATAATGGTACTAATAAAAGCTCCATATACAGAAAATTAAAAAAAGGGATGGCTGTCAGACTATGACGACATAAAAATACAATTTTTCTATTGTGTAAATAAAACATAAAAAGCTATATAAAACTAAAACATAAAATAAACTATATAAAATGTATAGCATTGTAATTGTAATGACCCGCATAGTAAAGTTATCCTGTCATTTATACCACACAGCGAACGCTGCAACAATGAAGTTCAAAAAACAAATGGTTTAACTGTGTTTTTTTTATCCCATTGTCATGGTCCAATGCTAAAAAAAAAACCTGTGGAACACCAAAATTAACAATACACCCCTAGATGAGATCCATGAGGGATGTTGAATCCAAGATAGGGCGACTTCTGGAAGGGTTCACCGGTTCTGGCACTTTGGGAGCTTTGTAAATGTGACATGGCCCCACCAATATCTGCATTCCAAAATCCAAATAGCACTCCCTAACTCATACACCTTGCCATGCGCTCAAACAGCAGTTTACACCCACATATAGGATACTGCAAACTTGGAAGAAGTTGTGTAACAAAGTTATGGTGATTTTTTCCCAGGATTTCTTGTAAAAATGAAATTTTTTAGCTAAAAGGGTTATGCTAAAATAATTTGGTAAACACCAGATATATTCCTTAATGGGGTCTAGTTTCCAATATGGGGTCTTTTTAGGGGTGTTAAGTTTTAGCACCCTTGGGTGTCTGCAAATCTGGAATGGCACCTTAAGAAAATTGTAATAAAAATGAGACTCTTAAGTCCAGTAGATGCTCCTATTATTCCAAAGCTTGTGGTTGAGCCAAATAGCGCACTAGGGTCACATATGGGATATCTCTAAAAATGGCAGAATTAGGGGAATCGATGTTGAGTTGCAATTCCTTGTTATCATCAACCATGTTCCAGTGAATAATGGATACAAATTGAAAATCTGTAAAAAAAATGAAATTTTGAAATTTCACCTCCACTTTGCTTTAATTTCTGTGAAACACCTAATGGGTTAATGAACTTTCTAAATGCGGTTTTGAATACTTTAATGGGTGTATTTTCTTAGCTGGAGTAATTATTGGGGTATTTAACATACAGGCCCCTCAAAATCACATCAGAACTAGACTAGTCCTTTGAAAAATCAATGTTGAAAATGTTCTTGAAAATGTGAAAAATTACTACTACATTTCAAAGCCCCTTAATTTCATAAAAAAAAAAAGGTTCATTGCTCCGCAGAGGACTCCAGAAGGCCACAAGCAGACTTGTGGGCTTCTGGGTAATCTGGCACAGGTGGCCTGCCATGTCATCACGCTGAAAAAACCCTGCCTATGGGGAATATACTGCCTACTTCTCTATGGGGAAAATTATCTGCATTATCCGGGCTATGGCAGGGCACATTAAACCATATGGCATATACCTGCCTATGTTTTTTATTGGTATCCTTTTTATTTTTGAATTTTACCAGTAGCGCTGTGCTTTTCCTCCCTCGCCTTCTTCTTGTCCGTGACAGGAAGTGAGAGAAGGGATATTTGATCTGCAAACACAGTTCACACTGGACTAAATGAGTGTTTGAGTTTTGCTCCATTTTTGTAATATGTGCCTTTTGATTAGTTGTTGAGCGATTATATCGACAAAAGTTGAATCGTCACTGGTATTTACGTTTGATCGGATTTTTTAGATCTCGTGATAATTTAGGTTAAAATTGTGCATAATCTATTAATATCGCGCCATTTTCGGGCATTCCTGTATTTTGGCGGCCAGCAAATCAGTTTACTGAATAGAGGCAGGGTGAGATGTGTGTCGCGATGTCTATGATGGGATGTGTATGGTTTGGAATTGGCTGGAAAATCCACAGTGACTCGTTTTTACAATAGAACAGCCGCTTCCTGTTCATGATCAGTGTGTTGTCAGTATCTCAAAGCAGTAAGGACGTGCGCTCTGCCTCTGTGCAAACAGCTCAGGAAGTTTTTCTATGTGTTCACAGAGAGCAGCTCTACTTTTAGCTGTGATCCTTAGAACCTAGTTAGATCAGAGTTTGCAGATTTTAGTAGTTAGCAGAGATTTTTAAAGGAGCCATTATCGCTGTTAAGTACGGGTGGCGGGTGAGGTGGGGGGGGGGGGGGGGCCACTTAGCGGGCGAACTCAAGACAAGCTCTTTAAAGAATACTGGTTAATTGTGCACCCAGACTTAGTGTAGACATGCTTTGAAATAGCTTTTATATTAACAGTTTTCTGTTGAAAAATTACTTGGATATTGGGCAGCCTGATACTTATTATTTGGATAATATTCTTTTCTAGGAACTGTCAGGTCTATTGTTAGGTGCAAAAAACTCCACTTTTATTATCAAGTATACATTTCTGATAGGTGTTCTTTTTCTATTTGCCCAGTCAGCTTTGTTGATAGAGCCACCCTTGCAATGTTAAATTTGAAATACAGCTCTTCTGTAGTTACCAAACAGGTTGATTGGTGCCAAAAATACCTTTTATTATCCGTATACACTATTAGATTACGTGCTTTTTCATTTTTGACCAGTCCAGCTTTGTTGATTAGAGCACCTTTGCAGTTAAATTTGAATCCAGCATATATTTCTGTAGTTAAAAGGTTGATAGGTTGACAAAAATACCTTTTATGTATCAGTATATACTATTTCAGATACGTGTTTTTTCACTTTGGTTGGCAGGCCAGCTGTGTTGATAGAGCACCTTGCAGTTAAATTTGAATCCAGCAAATTTTGTAGTCACTACAGGTAAATTGATAGGTTGCGTGTAAATACCGTTTATTATCCATTGAAATTTCAGATACGTGTTTTTGCTACTTTTGCCCTGGACAGCTTTGTTGATAGAGACATGCCTTGAAGTGTATATTTATTGTAATACCTGCTTTTGTGTTGTCTCCTCTGGTGATATGATTAGGTGCCCAATTTCATTTTATATCCGTTTACATTTCTGATACGTGTTTTTTCACTTGGTTGCTCAGTCCAACTTTGTTGATTAGAGCCACCTTGCAGATTAATTTGAATCCAAGCAATTTTTTTAGTCAACCACAGGTGATTTGAATAGGTGCCAAAAGAATACTTTCTTTTTCCGTTATACATTTCGTTACCTGCTTTTTTCCACTTTTAGCACAGTCCAGCTTTGTTGATAGAGCCACATTGCCTGTTATATTTGAAACAGCAATTTGTGTTGTCACACAGGTGAATGGATAGGTGCCCAAAAATACCTTTTATTATCCGTATATTACATTTCAGATACGTGTTTTTTCACTTTTGGCCCAGTCCAGAGCTTTGTTGAATAGGCACATTGAAGTTGAATTTGATTCCCAGCAATCTTTGTTAGTAACAAGGTGAATGATAGGTGCCAAAAAATCTACCATTTATTATCCGTATACATTTCACGAATATGTGCTTTTTTCCTTGGCGCAGGCCTGCTTTGTTGATTGAGCCACCTTGCAGTTAATTTGATTCCAGCAATTTTTAGTCACACAGGTTGAATTGATAGGTGCCATAAAATATCTTTCATTATCCGTATACATTTCAGATACGTGTTTTTTCACTTAGCCCAGGTCAGCTTTGTTGATAGAGCCACTTGCAGTTAAATTTGAATCCAGCAAGTTTGTTGAGTCAACACAGGTGAATTGCTAGTGCAAATTACCTTTTAATATCCCGTATACATTTCAGATACGTGTTTTTTCATTTTGCCTCAGTCCTGCTTGTTGATAGAGCCACTTTGCAGCTTGAATTTGAACCAGCATTTTTGTAGTCCACCACAGGTGGGAATTGATAGGTGCCTAAAAATTTACTTTTATCTATACTGTATACATTTCAGCATATGTGCTTTTTTCACTTTGGAGCAGGGCAGCTTTGTTGAAGAGCCACCGTGCAGTTAAATTTGAATCCAAGCAATTTTTGTAGTCACCACAGGTGAATTGATAGGTGCACATAAAATACTTTTATTATCCGTTCATACATTTCTGATACGTGTTTTTTTTCACTTTGGCACATGGCCAGCTTTTGTTGATAGAGCACTTGCAGATTAATTTGAATCCAGCAAATTTTGTAGTCACCACAGGTGAAATTGATAGGTGCCAAATAAAACTTTTATTATAACGTTTACATTTCAAATAGTGTTTTTTCTTTCTCTTTTGCCCACTAGTCCAGCTTTGTTGAGTGAGCCAACTTTGCAGGCTTTTTTAAATTTGTAATCAGCAATCTTTGGTAGTCACAACAGGTGAATTGATAGGTGCCAAAAATACCTTTTATTATCCATTATACATTTCAGTACGTGTTTTTCACTTTTGCCCAGTCCAGCTTTGTTGATATGAGCCACCTCTGCAGTTAAAATTTGATCCAGCAATTTTGTACGTCTCCACAGGGTGAATGATAGGTGCCAAATAATACCTTATTTTTTATCCATATTCTACTTTTCATTTTATGAGCTTTTTTAACTTTTGCGCAGGCGCCCAGCTTTGTGATAGTGCCAACTTGCAGTTAAATTTGAATCCAGCAATTTTTAGTCACACAGGTAAATTGATAGGTGCCAAAAAAATACTCTTTTATTATCGTATACTATTTCAGTTACGTGTTTTTTCACTTTTGCCCAGTCACAGCTTTGTTGATAGAGCACATTGAGTTTAATTTTTAATACTGCAATTTTGTAGTAACCACAAGGTGATTGATAGGTGCCCAAAATACCTTTTATTTGCACGTATACATTTCAGATAAGGGTTTTTCACTTTTGCCAGTCCAACTTTGTTGATAGAGCCACCTTGCGTTAAATGTAATCCAGCAATCTTTGTTCGTCACACACAGGTGAATTGAAGGTGACCATAAAAATACCTTTTATTATCAGTATACATATATCATGATAGTGTTTTTTTCACTTTGGCGCAGGCCAGCTTTTTGATAGAGCCACTGCAGTTAAATTTGAATCCAGCAACTTTGTCAGTTCGACCACAGGTGAATTGATAGGTGCCAAAAATACCTTTTAATTATCCGTTTATACTTTTATGATACGTGTTTTTTCACTTTTCGCCCAGTCCAGCTTTGTTGTGTGAGCCACCTTGCAGTTAAATTTTCAATCCTGAATTTTGTTTGTCACCACAGGTGAAATTGATAGGTGCCACAAAATTACCCTTTTTATTAATCTGTATACATTTCAGATTCGTGTTTTTTTCATTTTGCCCCAGTCCAGCTTGTTGATTGAGCCTCCTTGTAGTTAAATTTTGAATCCAGCACTTTCTGTAGTCACCACACGTGAATCTGTAGGTGCCAAAAATACCTTTTATATTTACGTTTTACATTTCAGATACGTAGTTTTTTTCACTTGGACGCAGGCCAGCTTTGTGTTGATAGAGCCAACTCGTGCAGTTATTTGAATCCAGCAAATTTTGTAGTCACCACAGGTGAATTGATAGGTGCAAAAATACCTTTTATTATCCGTTACATTTCGATACGTGTTTTTTATTTTGACCAAGTCGCCAGCTTTGTTGGATAGAGCCACCTTGCAGTTGTTGAATTTTGAATCCACAGCAATTTGTAGTCACCACAGGGTGAATTGATAGGTGCCAAAAATACCTTTTATTATCCGTATACATTTAGATATTTGCTTTTTTCATTTGTGCGCAGCCAGCTTTGTTGATAGAGCAACCTTGGCAGTTAAATGTGATTCAGCTACATTTTGTAGTCTCAACAAGGTGAAATGTAGGTGTCCCAATATAACTATTGATTATCCGTATACATTCACGATACGTGTTTTTTCTCTTTTGCTCAGTCAACTTTGTTGATAGAGCCCCTTGCAGTTAAATTTGGAATCCAGCAACTTTTTAGTCACCACAGGGTGAATTGTAGGTGCCAAAAATCCTTCATTATCGTATACAATTTCAGTTACGTGTTTTTTTCACTTTTGCCAGGTCCTGCTTGTTATTGAGCCACCTTGCAGATTAAATTTGAATCCAGCAATTTTGCTAGTCACCTACAGGGTGAATTGATAGGTGCCAAAAATACCTTTTATTATCGTATACATTTCGATACGTGTTTTTTCACTTTTGCCAGTCCCAGCTTTGTTGATAGAGCCACCTTGTCAGCTTGAATTTGAATCCAGCATTTTTGTAGTCACAACAGGTGAATTGATAGGTGCCAAAATACCTTTTATTATCCGTATACATTTCAGATATGTGCTTTTTTCACTTTGGCGCAGGCAAGCTTTGTTGTTGATAGAGTCCACCTTGCAGTTAAATTTGTATCCGAGCATTTTGTAGTCTCCACAGTGTGAATTGATCGGTGCCCAAAATACCTTTTAATTCCGTGTATACATTTCTAGGATACGTGTTTTTTTCACTTTGGAAGGACCAGATTTGTTGAAAGAGCCACCTTGCAGTTAAATTTGAATCCAGCAATTTTGTATTCGGTATTCACACGGTGAATTGATAGGTGCAAAAATACCTTTATTATCCGTATCATTTCAAAATACGCGTTTTTTTTTCACTTTTGCCCAGTCAAGCTTTGTTGAGAGAGCCAACCTTGCAGTTAAATTTGACTCCAGCAATTTTGTTAGTCACCACAGGTGAATTGATAGGTGCAACCAAAAATTCCTTTTATTATCTATATACATTTCAGCATACGTGTTTTTCACTTTTGCCAGTCCAGCTTTGTTGATTAGAGCCAACTTGCAGTTAAATTTGAATCCAGCAATTTTGTAGTCACCAAGGTGAATTGATAGGGTGCCAACAAATACCTCTTTATTATCCGGTATACATTTCAGGGATATGTGCTTTTTTCACTTTTTGCGAGGCACGCTTTGTTGGATTAGAGCCACCTTGCAGTTAAAATTTGAACCGAGCAATTTTGATATGTCACCACAGGTAAATTGATAGGTGCCAAAAATACCTTTTATTATCCGTATACATTCAGATACGTGTTTTTTCACTTTTGCCCAGTCCAGCTTTGTGATAGAGCAACTTGCAGTTAAAATTTTAATCCAGACAATCTTTGTAGTCACCACAGGTGAATTGATAGGTGTCCCAAAATACCTTGTATTATCCGTATACATTTTCAGATACGGTTTTTTTCACTTTTGACCAGTCCTAACATTGTTGATTGAGCCTCCTGTGAAGTTAAATTTGATATCCAGCAAATTTTGTAGTCACCATAAGGTGAATTGATAGGTGCACAAATAACATTTTATTATCCGTATACCATTTCAGATAAGTGTTTTTTCACTTTTGCCCTCGTCCAGCTTGTTGATAGAGCCTCCTTGTTGTTAAATTTGTATCCAGCAATTTTCGTAGTCAACCACAGGTGAATTGTTAGGTGCCAAAAGATATACCTTTTATTATCCGTATACATTTCAGTACGTGTTTTTTTCACTTGGCCGCAGGCCAGCTTTGTTGATTGAGCACACTTTGAGTTAAATTTGAATCAGCAATTTTTGGTAGTCACCACTGGTGAATTGATAGGTGCAAAATAACCATTTTATTATCCGTATACATTTCAGATACGTGTTTTTTCACTTTTGCCCAGTCCAGCTTTGATAGATAGAGCCACTTGCAGTTAAATTGAATCCAGCAATTTTGTAGTCACCACAGGTGATTGATAGGTGCCCAAAAATACCTTTTATTAATCCGCGTTAAACATTTCAGATACGTGTTTTTTCACTTTTGCCCAGTCCTGCTTTGTTGGTAGAGACTCCTTGCAGTTAAATTTGAATCCAGCAATTTTGTAGTCACCACAGGTGAATTTGATAGGTGCCAAAAATCCGTTTATATCCGGTATAAACATTTCAGAATACGATGTTTTTTTCACTTTGGCGCCAGGCCAGCTTTGTTGATAGAGACACACTTGAAGTTAATTTGAATCCAGCAATTTTGTAGTCCACTCACAGGTGAAATTGATAGGTGCCAAAATACCTTTTATTATCCGTAGTATACATTTCAGATACGTGTTTTTTCACTTTTGCCCAGTCCAGCTTGGTGATAAGAGCCAACTTGCAGCTTAAATTTCAACCTCACACTACAGACTTTTTGTAGTAACCAACAGGTGAATTGATAGGTGCCTTAAAATTAACTTTTTTATTCCGTATACATTTCAGGTACGTGTTTTTTTCCCTTTTGAACTGTACAGCTTTGTTGATAGAGCCACATTTGCAAATAAATTTCAATACAGCAATTTTGTAGTCACCACACAGTGTGACTGGATAGGTGCCAAAAATACCTTTTATTATCCGTATTATAAATTTCAGTTACGTTTTTTATTCATTTTGGCACAGGCCCAGCTTTGTTGATAGAGCCATCCCTTGCAGTTAAATTTCAATACCAGCAATTTTGTTTGATTTGAAGGGATTTGAATAATAAGCTACGTGATTTTGTCGTTCTTTTAATATGAGACGTTCCCAAAACTTTTCCATAACTCACAAATTTTATTTTCTGAACATGGAGCGAAAATGCTAGGTGGTAAGCAAGCAAAAGAGGGGGGTTAGGAACATGGGAGGTAGTAGGTACGAGAGAAGGTGCTCCTTCTCGTCAACACGCGAACAAGCGCATGCCAGCGGATGTCGGTTGCACGACCGTCAGGACTGTTTCGCTGGGTCAGGGCCATGTGATATCTCAGTTAAACACGAAACAGCGTCGCCAATATTTCTGCAAGTGGTTAATGCAACCTGCATCGCAGTCTTACCTCCTCGTTCCTCCAGTCACGGCACAATTGTACGTCATCAGCAATCAATCATCTTCGTTCAACATGAAGCGAAGGCAGCCAAAATGTCAAAACTCATGTACCACCACTGTGGATAATCCATTTTCTGAACGACCTCTTGATGGACAAAAATGCATGATGGTGGTCAGGAAGGCCATTGTTAAAAGATCAGAGGCCAAAGAGGATGATTTGTCTGATCTGGGGGGGGGGGGGGGACGCCCAGTTATGATGCCATCAGAGGAGGAGAAGGGAGCGGTCAATCGGCAAAAAATCACGGGTGGTCGGCAACGCATTGCAGTGCTCTTGCTTGTAGCCCGCAGCTCCGGGATGCAGGGAAAAGTCAGTGACGACCAAGTCACTGTGGTTGATGATGATGATGATGACGAGCATTGCGGGATCCTCTCGTGGTCTTTGTCCGCAGAATGTTGGGGAAAGTGTCAATAGGGGTCCCGCCTCAAAAAGGGAGAGGGCGAGTCAAGAAGTCGCGATATGATTCAGCCAGCCACCGGTCAGACAGAACCCGCTCCTCGCTTATCCGCCGTCACAAAAAAGGTTCCAGACCTCTCAAGCTGGGCCTTCTAAGTGAGTCATGCCATTTGATTTACCCAGCGATGTCATATGCCGCCATTTGACGTAAACGCATAAGTAGAGGCAAGAATCTTAGGTGTTTTACCACCACCAACATGTCTAGTCACATGCCGCGAATACCAGAGTTGAAATGAGGCCAACCACTTGGCCAAAAATGGACAGACCGACGCGGATTCAATAACCTCTGTCACACACCTCTGTCTCCGCTTATCCTCACACACTCAACCAAGCGTTCTCAAGCTGCCCATGTCTCTCAGAGTCATGATCAGGGATCAGCCTCCGATTCAGCACTCCACCGTCGCATCGAGTACACCAGCACCACCAGAGGACCCATCCTACACCTTCTCCTTCCGCCAGTTTGACGACCTGGCACACAGTACAGCGGCCAGTCTAGCAGCAGCTTCTTGTCTTCCAGTTTTGGGAGCAGAAGAACAATCTAACCCAAACCATTACACAAAGCAAAAAGCGCTGAATGTCGGGCATTGCCAGGCTTTTGGCTTGGGATGTTGCCTTTCCGGTCTGATGACCACAGATGTGTTCGGCCACGTCATGGCCTTGCCTGCCGCCCAATAACAAGAGGGGCCGGGCAGGCATTTCTTCCAGACAAAGCCATCCCTGCCCTGGCCAGCCACGTGTCATTTCAAAAATTTCAAGTGCGTTGTCTGAATCTGTGGCGGAAAAGTCCATATGACCACCGACACATGGAATAGTAGCACGGCCAAGGCCCACTATATCTCTGTGCACTCACTGGGTGAGTGGGTGGATGTCTCTGGGTCGCGGTTGTCGGTTGGCTCTCAGGCTCGGCGCCACGCTCTTACAAACCGCAGGATGGTGCATGGTTCTTTCCCCCAAGGTTCCTTGGTGGACATCAGTGCAGATAATCAGGCAGTGTTGAAATTAACTCTGCTTGGAGACCGTTCCACACACAGGTCAGGAGATGTGGATGGCTCCTCCGCAACGAGACCGAGCGCTGGCTGGTGCCAAGAACCTTGTGTCAGCAAGGTGGTGTGCGATAAAGGGCGAAATCTGCCTAGGCCCGACCTTAAGATCGGTAGGCTGGGCACATCCCTTGGCCTGGCACATGTCTGAACCTTGTCGTCCAGAAATTTCTAAAGAGCTACCCGGGTCTGCGACAGCCTGCTGAGGAAGGCTCGATGTTGAGTCTCGAACTTCCACCGTTCGCCACCCTACATTCATCCCGCCTGGCTGCGTACGTGCAGCGTCAGCTCGGCTCCCCGTCACCGTCTCATTGTTGACGGGGGCAACATGCGGGGAATTCCCCCCTCCACATGCCCACGATTGGGGGAGCAGCGCAATCCTTACGCAGTACAAGTAAAACCTTCCCTGAAAGCAGGGGTGCGGCCCTGGGGGGGTGTTGACCACCGAGAGGGAGCGGGGTAAAGGCTCTGCACCACCTGCCATTTTTGAAAAAGCCCCCAAAAAATGGCATCGGACAATGCCCTTGTCAGCATAGCATTGTAGTGATCTTAGTTCTGGAACATCGTTGGACATCTGAAACAACAGGTCCCACCAGCGACGGGGAGGAGGGACCCCGAGGGGGAAGGAGCCTTTTTTCTCTGTCGAACCCCACAAGGCCGACAGTTTCCAATTTTATCGTCTTCTTTAGCAGGGTTTGGGTCCAGGGCTAGTGCAAGGGGCGATCAGTTTTGGGGGTGCATCACTGGGAAAGTCGGGGCTGTGTTAAAGCTGTGCCGGGGGAGCGGAGAGGAGGAGGTTTTCCCAAACCCGACTTCCCGACGTCCCGCCTTTGGAAAGAGGTGGCGAAATTTGAGGCGGGGGGGAATAAGGAAGATCGTTGCTAGTCCCCCAGACCCAGGGCTTGGGAAATAAGGCTCCTCTCTCACTGAGTGCTTTGGATGCCCATTTCCTCCAACATGATCCTCGCTTAAGGCCATAAAAATTAAACAACTTTTACGGGGGGCCCACCCCCCTTTACCCCCGGCAAAAAAAAACTCAACTTTCCTCCCCCCACCCAAAATAGAAGAAAATGCAAAAGGGAGACCTTGCTGATTGATCAACTGGAGACATCTTTTTGCTCGCTCACGTTCCTCAATTCACGGTGGAAAACACAGCGGTGACAGCAGTAGGTGGCAAGTAGCCGAGGGGGCAGAAGCACAGCAGGCAAGGTGGCAGAAGCCTAATGGTGACCCAGTGTCGGACTGGGGGTCTGGGGCCCACAGCGAAATTGTCTTGGGGGCCCCCCTACTGTACATAAAAATATTACCACCTCTCGGACGGAATGCCCCTTTTTTACCACATAATACAGGGACAAAAAAACTGTATTGTGAGTAAAATTTTGTCACACATTTGTCAGAAAACTATCATAGACACGGGGGCAAGTAGCTCCATCATCCCCCCTCCCCCCCACATAAAAAACCCCCTCCACCCACATAAAATACCCCCCCCATTCACATACAATACCCCCTCCCCCCCACATAAATACCCCGCCCCACCCACATACACTATCCCCTCCCCCCACCTTAAATATCCCCCTCCACCCACATACACTATCCCCCTCCACCACATACAATATCCCCTCCCCCACATACAATACCCCCCCCACCCACTACAATATCCCCCCCCCCACATAAAATTTCCCCCTCCCCCAATACAATATCCCCCCCCACCCGATCAATACCCCCCTCACCCGCAACAAACCCCCCTCCTCTGCTTAAAATTTCCCCCTCCACCCCTACAATATCCCCCTCCCCCCGATACAACATCCCCCTCCACCCGCATACAATATCCCCCACCAATATCCCCATACAATTCCCCCCCCACCACATACAATATTCCCTCCACCCAAAACAAATCCCCCTCCACCCCTAAAATTTCCCCTCTCCACCCACATACAAATCCCCCCCCCCACATACAATATCCCCCCCCAATGTCCACAGAAATTTCCCCCTCCACCCAAAACAATACCCCCCCTCCCCCCACATAAAATATCCCCCCCACCCACATAAAATATCCCCCCTCCACCCACATACAATACCCCCCCTCCAATAGTCCACATACAATATCCCCCCCACCCACATACAATTTACCCCCTCCACCCACATAAAATATCCCCCTCCCTTTTCCCCTTGGTCACGAAACCCACCACCTTCTAAAATAAACACCACAGAAAAAAAGTTAACTCCTTCACAGGGTCACGTTTCCCCTCAGTTTACAATCAGGACCATGTACGCTACACTTTACTAATGCCAATATAACCTACTACACCGCCTTTGGGACCAATAAGGTCAGACACCACTGGTCACTAAAATACAGTAAAATATGAATACGCGTTAACCCCAATATAGAAGTAAAAAAACCCCCTAAAATCGGGGACTCAGGGGAGCGTCTTATCTGATGAGTCGTTCTTCTTCAGACCCCTCTTTTTCCCCTTTTTCTTCTGATCCCGTTCCACAGGGCCATGACTTTTCCGGCCCCCACTCATCCCTGCAGAAAACACAAAAATATCTTGCCTCCTTTTCCAGCATCTTTTTCCTATTCCCACCTCTGAAAATGCCCAGGGGGGAAAGAACGGGTAAAAAACCATATTTGGGGCCCTATATCCTGGGGGGGTTGAGGGTGGGGGGGGACTCCCCCCCCTTTTGGCTCTTCCCCTAAAATTTTTTACCAGGAAAGTATGGAAAACCCTGCTAGATAGGAAAATAGGAAAGGGCCCAGGTAATAGAAAAGCCCCTTTGGGGGGTAGGCCCCCGCGGATAAGGGGAACCCCGGGCCCCCCAGTATTTGGTGGGTACCTAGCCACGGTGGGTAGGTAAACAGCCCCCGGGTAGAAAAACAGGCCCAGTTAGGCAAGTTGATGGGCTCAGTAAGGTTGGTGGACCCCTTAGATGGGCGTAGGTAGGTTTTGGGTGAGTCCCAGTTAGTTAGGCTGTGGTGGGTTTTTTCCCCAGTTAGGTAAGCTGTGGAGTTGGGGCCCCCTTTTTTTTAGGTTTCAAGCAGTTAGGGACCCCCTTTAGGTATATGCGGGCATTTAGGGCCCCCTTTGGGTAGTATCGGCAGTTGGGGGCCCTTTAGGTAGTATACAGACGTTAGGGTCCCCTTTTAGGTGAAAACAGGCAGTTAGGGGTCTCTTTTGGGTAGTAACGGGCAGTTAGGGGCCTCCTTTAGTGGCAGAAGCCGGGGCCCCCCTTTTTGTGTGTGAAGGAAGTGGGGCCCCTTTTAGGTAGCCGGGGCCCCCCCCCTTTATGTAGCCAGGGCCCCCTTTATTTACCGGGGCCCATTTGTTACCGGGGCCCCCTTATGTAGCGGGGCCCCCATATTAGTCAGGGCCCCCCCTTTTTTTTTTCCCAGGGCCCCCCCCTTTAGTAGCCCGGGCCCCCTTTATGTAGCCAGGGCCCCCCTTTATGTACCCAAAGGGCCCCCCCTTTAGTAGCCAGGGCTCCCCTAGTTCCCCGGGCCCCCCAAAATTGTTACCCGGGGCCCCCTTTATTACCGGGCCCCCCCCCTTAGTTAGCGGGGGCCCCCCCTTTTTTAGCCAGGCCCCCCTTTTGGTACCCAGGGCCATTTTTGGAACCCCCGGGGCCCCCCTTTTTAGTTCCCCGGGCCCCCCTTTGTTAGCCGGGGCCCCTTTAGATAGCCAGGGCCCCTTTAGATAGCCGGGGGCCCCTTTTAGTACCAGGCCCCCCTTTTTTAAAGCCAGGCCCCCCTTTTTTACCGGGCCCCCCCTTTGTTACCGGGGCCCCCTTTGTTCCGGGGGCCCCCTTATAGCCGGGGCCCCCCCTTTATTAGCGGGGCCCCCCCTTTAGGCAGGGCCCCCCTTTATGTAGCCGGGGCCCCCCCATTATGAGCCGGCCCCCCCTTTGTAGACGGCCCCCTTAAAAAAGCCAGACCCCTCCCTTTAGCGGGGGCCCCCCCCTTTTTTTGCCAGGCCCCCCCTTTTTTTTACCAGGGCCCCTTTGTTACCAGGGCCCCCCTATTTCCAGGGCCCCCTTTTTGTTACCCCCCCAAAGGGGGCCCCCCCTTTTTTACCCGGGGCCCCCCTTGTTCCCAGGGCCCCCCTTTTTTTCCGGGGCCCCCTAAGTACCCAGGCCCCTAGGTAGTTTAAAAAAAAAAAAAAACACCCACTTACCGGGGCTGGGGCCCCTCCCGCCCCGTGTTGCCCGGGGGCCCCGTAGGGCCCCCCCTGATAGGGGGGCGCGGTGAAGTGACGTCATTTGCCCCCCCTACTCACATAGGGGCCGGGCCTGGCAGGCAAACCCTTTAGGCTTCACCTGCCAGGGAACAGCGGAGCACAGCGCTATGGCGCCGTGCTCCCTGACACCGGCAGCCCCGGGGCCAGGGACTTAAGTCCCCAACTCCCGGGCCCCGGGCCCTCGGGACCGGGTCCCGGGCCCAGTGACCGGAAACGGGGAGGGCCCCGGGGAGAACGGCACTGCCCCCGGGGGCCCACAGGGGTGGGGTGGGGCCCCCCCGGGGGACCCCCGGGCCCCCCGCCCAGGCCCACCCCGGCCGGGGGTGACCTCGGGAAAATCTTTTTTTTACCCCCCTCCCCCAAAACCTGCAATGCAGGCACAACCCAAAACACACGAGCCCCTTTAAAAAATCAGGGTGCAGACATCTGCGCTCAACACCGATGTTTTTTGAAAGTTTTGGACCCAAAGATTCTGGTATCCAAAATGGATGAAGGCCCCGAGCCGCCGCCCCCATAAGGTGTTGCCCTCCCAGAGCCAGCGTCATATCTGAGGGGCCCTTCCCCAAAGGGGGAGGAGTCATTAAGCAAACGCATCCCCTTTCACGTAATTGGACGTCTGACTTTCATCAAGATGAATCAGCATGGATCTTGATGATTTGGGGCCCCCAATTCCCGAGGTACCGATTTTTTGCCGGTCTACTTCCTTCCCTTCAAACAAAAATGGCCCTTTTGAAAATTTTTTTTTAAAATGATATTTTTTACTGAAATTTTTTTCTGGGTTTCCCCAACAGTTCATTTTGCTGGTTTTGCTATGAAAGACTGTAAAAGACAGCAAGGGGTTCATGACAACACCGTATTCCCCTTTACTCACTTTACTTTAGAAGTTTTTTCATTGTCAATGGGTTTTTAGGGATTTGCTGGAGATACAGATAATTAAGGGGCCTTTTGGGAAAAGAAATGTGGCTTCAATGGGATTTCTCCCTCACAAAATTTTAAAAGTGGCTGAGAAGTCATATTTTAATTTTTTGGGGGCATTTGCTGTAATACAGCTATAATCATGGTCCTTTTGGACAGAAATTGCCTTTTAAGTGGGGTTTTTCCCTCACAATTTTAACAATTTGGGTGGAAGTCATGTTTTTAATTTTTGGGGTCTGCTGCTTTGAAATGCAGCAACACTACGGGGGCCTATTCTAAAAAAATGTTTTCTAACAGACATTTTTTCACAATTGTTAAAAGTGGCTCAAAAGGGGAATGTTTTTAATTTTTTTGGGGATTTTGCTGTTAAATGCAGCTATACTATGGCCTATTATAAAAAAAATGTTGTTTCTAAAGACATTTGTCTTCACAATTGTCAGAAGTGGTTAAGGGGCATGCTTTGAAATTTTTTGGGGCAATTTTGCTGTGACATGCAGTATATACAGGTCCTATTATAAAAAAAAAGTTTTTAAAAGACATTTGTTTTTCACAATTGTCAAAAGTGGTCATGGGTCAAATTTAGAATTTTTTGGGGGCATTTTGCTGTAAAAAGCACTAGACTCAGGTCCCCATTAAAAAAAGTGGTTTCTAACAGACATTTGTTTTTCACAATTGTCAAGGTGGTCAAGGGGGTTTTGGTGAGTCAGAAACAGAATAGGTAAGACACTGTTTTTTTTGGGCACTATTGCAAAAAAGACTTGTTTTTGCAAAATCTTTAAATAGCTGCAATCCTGTATTGAACAACCCATTTAAAACAATTAAAAAAAAGAAACAAAGACTTTGGGGATTCCCATCCTATTTTAAAAAATTTTTTTCAAATTAAACTACTAAAAAAATTGCATTACAAAAAAAGCTGGTAAAAAAATTCCCTGAATTGTACAAGGAAGGTACGGAAAACTTACCGAGTAGGTTATTTAGAGGAAAAGGATATGGGGCACGGGCAGAGAACAAAAACAGAGACAATTTCCTCCCCCACGTTGATAAAAGAGAAAAAAGAATGCCCAAAAAAAAAGGGCACCGGGGGGAAAGGAGGTTAACCACCCGTATTTCCAAGTGAAGCCAATTGGTCCGCCTCATCTGAGGGGCAAGCGTACCAGGTTTTGCTGTGTACTAGGAAAGGGTGGGGCTACTCACCTTCCCACTCTGCTTCACACGACTGTTTTCGTTCTCGTCATAAGGGGATTTTTCCCTGTAAATAGATACAGACGCCAGCCTGGGGTCTACCGCACCCCGTAACTCTGGCCCTGGCAGCTGAACCTGGGGTTTAAAAGAAACAGCCTCCCGGGCTCTCACCGACCCACTTAAGTCTGGCCCGGCAGCTGGACCTTTTGTTTAAAAGATGACAGATGCAGCCCGGACTCCAGCAAACCCCCTGTAAGTCTGGCCCTGGGATGGGGCCTCCGTGTTAACAAAGGGTGGCAGCACTGGCTTCACCTTAGGGGGAAAACAGGGGCTTCAAATTTCTCTAAAAATCAGATTTTTAAAAAAGGGATTTGTGGGTTTAATTTTTTCAAAAACCCCACTACACAAATTCACTTTTAGGCTTAAAAATTTTCTTTTTCCCTTTTATCCAATTTTATCACAAAAATTTTTAAAAAAAACCTTTAAATTCTTACCCAAACCAAAAATGTTTTAAAAATTTTTAATTGAATTTTTTAAATTTTGCACAATTTAACCATTAATTAAAAATCCTTTAAAAAATAAGGGGGGGTTTTTTTTTATTTTAATTAAAAAAAAAATAAAATAATTTAAAAAAAAATAAAAATTTTTAAAAAAATTTTTAAAAAAAAACCAAAAAAATTATTTTTTTTTTTTTTTTTTTTTTTTTTTTTTTTAAAAAATTTTTTTTTTTTTTTTTTTTTTTTTTTTTTTTTTTTTTTTTTAAAAATTTTTTTTTTTTTTTTTTTTTTTTTTTTTTTTTTTTTTTTTTTTTTTTTTTTTTTTTTTTTTTTTTTTTTTTTTGGTTTTTTTTTTTTTTATTGTTTGTTTTTTTTTTTTTTTTTTTTTGGTTGTTTGTTTTTTTTTTTTTTTTTTTTTGGGGGTTTTTTTTTTTTTTTTTTTTTTTTTTTTTTTTTTTTTTATTTTTTTTTTTTTTTTTCTTTTTTTTTTAATTTTTTTTTTTATTTTTTTTTTTTTTTTTTAATTTTACTTTTTTTTTTTTTTTTTTTTAAAAATTTTTTTTTTTTTTTTTTTTTTTTTTTTTTTTTTTTTTTTTTTTTTTTTTTTTTTTATTTTTTTTTTTTTTTTTTTTTTTTTTTTTTTTTTCCCCTTTTTTTTTTTTTTTTTTTTTTTTTTTTATTTTTTTTTTTTTTTTTTTTTTATTCTTTTTTTTTTTTTTTTTTTTTTTTTTTTTTTTTTTTTTTTCCCCTTTTTTTTTTTTTTTTTCCCCAGCATTTTTAATCTAGGGTCAGCAGTTTTAATGGTCATACTGTGGTACAGAACGGGTATATTTAAATGTCCTTTCAACTAAAATGGGGGTTGAAAGACTTTTTTTCCGGGACTTTTTAAATTTGAGGCATGTTGGTTGGGGCTCAGCTGCTTCCCGGACAGGGATATTCAATTTATTAAAGTAAAATGAGGGTTTCAAATATACTGCCTTTGCATTTTTTAATTTGTGGGCAGCAGGTTAAGGGGTCAGGCTGTGGTGCGACAGGGAAAAGTGAATGGTCTGTGAGTTTTTTCTGTGGCTTTTAAACCAAAGTTGTTGCCTAAGATGTAGCAGTACCCATTTAAATGTTGTGGAGTTAATTCCAGTTCCCCCACCCCTTTTTGGGGTGTAAGAATAATTTTGTTCCCCCCCCATAGATTTAAAAGGCCCCTGGGCGATAATTTATTATGATATCGGATATCTTTTGTAATTCCCGATATGACTTGACCGATGGTAGTAAAAGAAATCGCTCATCACTACTTTTTGTGTATTTATTTTATTTATATGATTTTAACTATATTTGTTTTTTTTTTTTTTTGGGTGCCGATTGGGTTTTTTTTCTTAGTTTGGTCCCCTTTTTTTATTTTTGGGATTCCCCTGACAGTATTTTTATCATGCAGCAAAGCATTATAATTACTTTTTTTTTTTTATTTTATCACTTATTACAAAAATTGCATGTATAAAATTATTGTGTTATATATGATTATTATAATTCATCAAGTATTAGCACTTTGTTTTTATTGACACACTTTATTAATTTAAAAATTTAATTTTTTTTTCCTCACTTTATTGTGTATATTTTTTATATATAATAATATTTTATATATATTAATTTTATTATTTATATAAATATATAGGTTTTATATTTATAATAAATTTATAATTTGGTTTTTATAGGTTTATACCACATTGTAATATCATTTTTTTTTATTATTTTTTGATATATAAAATCAAATGTACAGAAATTGTATTTTTCACATAGGCATTCATTTTTTGCTATATTTTTACATTTTCTATTGTTATGTATATATTTTTTATGGTTTTTAATCCGAATAAGCATAAGGTACTTTATTTATATTCTTTATAATTTTATATTATATTATATAATTATTAATAATATATATATAATATTTAATTATATTTATATATATTATAAATATATAAATATACACAAATTTAAAATTTTGAATAAAATGTATATTATTCACATTGGTATAGTTTTTTTACTGTATTTTATACAAATTTTTGGGGAATAATATTGGTTTTAACCTTGTAGTTTATTTAAACCCTTTTTTAAACCAAAAGTTTTGTTTATACGCCTTTTATCAGTGTGCACTTTCCCCCACTCAGGTATTTCTTGCACATTATGTTTTTTTTTTGATGTTTTTAAAAAGGGGGGCCCTTTTCCCCTGGTTCCCTGCGGGGTTTTTAGGGAAGGGTTTTCTAGGTCGGGTTTCCACCTCCGTTGTGATTTCGCGTGCATGTGGGTATTCCAAGATGGCGCCGCTGATTCCGGTCCGGTATACGCGAAAACCCCGCTTCTACATGTGAAAACTCCATGTTCTTTTGATTCCGGGTTTACGCGGGGGATCGTATGTATACTCCCGCGGACAGTCCCGGTTCTGGTTTAGATGTGACTATTGGGAATTACTATACTTTTTTTTTTTTTTATGCGGGCTGCCTTGGTCTTATGTTTTTTTTTTATTTATTTATTTAATTTTTGGGTATATGGTTTGTAGTGTATGATCTCCTTTATTATTGACTTTATAGTATGTTGTGTCATGTGATATGTCAATTTTGTTAAATCTGTGATATTTTAAATATGTAAGACGTATGAGGTATTAGCATAAGGTCATGGAAATTATCTTTGGGTTCATTTATATCCGTCATCTCTTCTGTGATGTGATTGGCCCAAATTTTTCTAAAATATGTTACTGTTCCCACTGTTTTTCCCCCCCGAGGACGCTTTGAGCGAAAAGTGGTCGGGGGGTTTGGTTCCCCTCCACACGTGGGTGGCTGGTTGGCTAATATGTTTTTTATTGCATTAGTTCTTTTATGCTTTTATTCTTTTTCCTAAATTTTTTTTCAGCTTATTTTTCATAGATGGGGGAGAGTGTAGCCTTTTTCTGTTGGGTGTTTGTGTATATTAAAATTTTTTTTTTGGGTTTTTTTTTTTTCACTGTTTTTGTTTTGTATTTTTGGTGTAAAAAAATTTAAAGTTTTTTTCCAAAGGTGTTTTTGGATTTTTTTTTCACCCTGGCTTTACTGAGAATAATTTCCCCCCATTGTTTTGTGGTAAAAATTAGGTGTCTGGCTTTTTTTCAGGTCGGTTAACTTGGTATTTAAAAAATAAAAAAATAATAAACACTACAAATATTACCAATCAACTAAGTATTTATTTTAAACAGAAAAACTAGTTTTAGTTGCTACTTCCCACTGTTAAAGTCTATGTTCACACGGTGTAATTGTGGAGACGTATTTCGCCCGCAATTACGGCGTGTGCTCGGGAGGGGGGGGAAAATGGAGGGGGGGGGGGGAATAGCCCCCCGGCCCCCCTAGACATTCATTATTCATGGCGTTTCTTGCATTTTTCCCCCCACTCGGCTATTGCCCCACAGGGAGGGAGACATAATCCATAGTTTTTTAGGGAAAACTGTGGTTGCCGTAAATTTGGGGGACATATCTGTCCTTTTATTTACCGTACGAGTGAATTACGGGGGATATGCCCAATAATTGGTGTGAAATAGCCTCAGATTTTCGTAAAGTGCTCAAATTGTAGAAAAAAACTTTTACTTTATTTTTTAAAGTTCAAAATACATTTTGCCATTTCACTAATAAAAAACAAAAAAGGTTACACTAAGGGGTTCCCCAACCTGTAAAGACTGATTTTTAAAATTTAAAAACTAATTTATCCCTACAAAAACTGTGAAGAAAAGAACCCCCAATGTCAAAATTTGTGTTTTTTTGGAAAATTTTTTCCCTAAAAAGGGTTGTAATAAAATTGATTAAAATGTTGCATGTATCCCAAAATGGTACTAATAAAACATTTCAGCCCTCAAAAAACAAGCTCTTACTCATGTCCATCGATAGAAAGATGAAAAAAATAAATAAATTGTTTGCATAAAATAGCGCTTGCAGCACAAATTTAAAAAAAATTAGGTTTTGGGCTAAAAAGTGGGAGGAAAAAACAACTAAACATTTGGATAAAATAGGTGCGTGGGAAGGGGTTTAAAGGGCAGGTAGTAGGGTAGAGAATCAGTCAATTAGGAAGAATAGCACGTTAAGCAAACAACAAAATATTATATTAGTGGTGGATGGTTCGCAGGCCCAGTGTGTATTGTTGGAGAGTAGCATAGCTATGGGGTTATGGGAAGGCTTGTCCCCGGGGAAATTTCCCCCCCCAAATGAAAAATTTATGTTTTGGTCCCCTCTACAAAATGCCAACTGAAAAAAGGAAGTTGTAGTCTTAGGGAAATAACCCCCCAGTATTATGGTTGGGAAGGCTGTTTGTGTTTTTTTTTCCTCTCCATGCAAAATTGGTAAAAACATTTGCATGACACCAAAACACCACAATAAATTACAACAGATACAGAGGTTTAGACAAAATACAACTTAATTAAGTGGCATCTACCTGTTATAGCCAGAGGCAGAGTTTTCTAACTGTGGAGATTACTAAGGATCTTAGAGCGGATAAGGGGGAAAGTAAGACTTTATAGGGAACTTGGCTGGAGTCCCATTTTGATGCCCATGTTGGAAATATGTGACCTTGAGACTGAGAGTCCCAAAGATAATCAACAGAGCTCCTAGGGCTAAAACGGTTTAAGCAGCTGAATTTCACATTTAGAAGAATTCATTTTAAACCCGTAAGCTACCACAAAGGGGGGTAAGGGAGTATAAATGGGTTAGCCATAAATATAACAATAGTGTTTGCAAAAAGAGCAGAAAGTACAACCTTAATATGTAATGGAATGTGTTGCAAAGTTGAGGAATCTGTTAATAAGTGGGACAAGGTTTAAAATTTTTAAACCAATAAAGGGGAACGGGGAAATCCTTGTCAGTTCCATTTTGTAACGGGTAGAGCTTGGATAAAAAGCCAGTTTTAGAAATTCTTGCGAGGGATTTGAGTAGAATTTTGAAAATTTGAATCATGCATCTTTGGCGTAAACGCCAACTCCCCCAAAAAATTATTTGGCCTTTTAGCATTCAATGTGATCAGTGCCGGATAAATTCTGCCAAAGACCATGAGTGTTTTATTATTAGCATTTGAAACCCCTCGGTTTGGGGAGATCAAGGGGAAAGTTGAGAAAGCAAAAATTTTTTATATCACAATGATCAAAAAAACTAGTTGTAAAAACCCGGGGGCAATGTTCTTTTTCCCTTTTTAGCAACAACCCAAAATTTTTTTAATAGAAGCCAAATGGGAAGGGGGTAATTACAGAACAGAAGTATGGTTGAGGTTGGACTGCGTGCTTTTAAAATTTTGGTATATCCATCTTATGATTAATAGAAATGCCCCCGTCAAAGTCTGGGGTCGAGTCTGGTAGGTTTCCAAAAAAATGCTTAGGCTTGGTATTGGCAAAGTAATTATAAACTTCTACAAAATGAAGAGGGGGGGAGACTTACCCAATTGCTGCAGTGTCTGTTGCTAAGCAATAAGTTCATAATATTTTGATGACCTATAGAAAACAGATAAATAAAATGTATTAATTACTTAGGACGCCTGACGAATAACAACATTTAGAGTTTTTTTTCCACTGATTTCCAATTTCAAGCAAATCCACTAAGTTTTATAAAATAATGCAGCAGAGAAAGTCAGATAATTGTTTACTGTGCGAACACAAAAATGAACTAAAAAATGATTGAAACTTTATATCAGAGTTGTTTTTTCCTCCATCACTTCTATTTGTCTCTGTATGTTGTTATCTAGAACTCATGCTTACTGTCAGATTGGAGAACAGTTGGTAAGGACCCAGGAGAATATGCAAGATGATGATCATTATAAAAACATTTTGGAATAAATTTATAAGAAGTTGCTATGAGAGTAGACGTGTTTGTTCAATTTCAGACAGATGTTTTTTTATGATGCAATTAAAGGTATCTTTCTTCTTTTGATATTTAATTGAAGCAGCACAGTAGGAAATACAGATTGTGCCAAAGCCAGTTCCTGATAAAGCATGGCCAAATAAAATAACTGGAGATCTGTTAGGCAGTGCCCATGAGACATATTACCCCCTTTTAGACCTTTTATGTTTTATTGTGTAACAACATGGAATCACAGTAGATTTTATAAGACTTTTTGATACTAATCAAGACTCTGATGTAGAAGTCAAAACAATTATTTGCTGAATTATATACTTCAGTAATAATCTACTTCATTAGAACTATTAAACACAAAATATAATACAGAACCCATTACCTTCTTGAAATGATTATTGAGCAGAGACACCTTTGGTATCAAATCAAGTTTGAGTTAATCAGCTTCACCTATGAGGGCACTGCAATTTCACCTATTTTTCTTTACAAATGTTCTGCCACATTACATAAGAATCAACAATGAACAGATGTTTTGCCATGTTTTGCCAGCCAAAATGTTCAAAGAGATTAATGTTTAGAATCTGATGTGGCCTCTCAATAACATTAACATAGTCGTTTTCATGCATTGTTGCTTTTTAATGCTCAATTTGACTGCATTAATACTTCAACCCATTGACTTCAGAGTCTATTGATGCCTTTTTATTAACAAATTCTGGGGTTTTCATAAGTTTTCTCTTTTCAACAATGGCTAACTATTGAATACTATGTAACTTTTTTTTATGTTTTGCTTTTTATGCAAAAGACCCTAACCCTTAGAAAAATGGCAATCAATGCAACTAAAATAAATCTTAAAGGGGTATTCCCATTTCATTGATTAGCTTTAAACATGTAGGAAAAAGGTGAATACAGATAATGATCAAATACATTGCTGTTCTAATTTTGCTTCCCTTCAGAGCTAGAGCAGTTCTTATTTTCTGCTTGTGTGCACAAGCTTCCCTAGTTACCAACTACATCTCTGTGCTCCAACAAGCTCTAAAGTCCTGCCTGGGACGGTGAGGTCACTCCCTGCTGTATCTTAGCAGCACAGAACCTTGTTATTGTTTCTTACTTGAAAAGGTTAAAACTTTACAGCTCTTTAACTTTCTGCCCTCTTGTTAAGACTCTTCCATTAGCAATATCTCATTAACAAGCTTAGCTAGGCATAGCAGAGCTGATATGCCAATCACTGCTGTACCCACCTACAGAATAACCAGGAAGTGGAAGCCTGGCTGTGAAGAGTAGGCAATGTGAAATAGCCAGAGAAAACGCCTTCAAAGCCTTTATGATGTTAAAGAGGTAACAGCTTCTCCTTGATTCTTTAGTGCACACGCACAGGGACTACTTGCTCTCCTTAATTTCCTAGAACCATCTAGGTGAGCAAACAGTTCTCTCGCTTGTGTTCGCTCTCTCCTGGACAGTTTTCGGTTCTGGCCCTGTTCTCCCACTGTGCTTATCTGCTCTCCTTTCCCATTTACCTGTTGAGTCACTTGATGAACTTGACAAGAATCCATCCATAGATTCAGAGATTCATAACTGTCTATGATGGACTAGTTGGTCAGACAGCTCCTATGGGGTAACTTGTTCTCTTGGTTATTCAATAATGAGCCTACTGAAAAACCTGACCTCCGGAGCTTAAATGGGTTTATATAGTGATGACCTATCCTTCACATAAAACTGCTTGTCCATGGTATAGCTTAAGATAGTACTGCAGCTCACCTAAATAGTGTTGCCTAGCTGCAGTACCAAGACTAGTCTTCCAGACTTAACTTTTTTTTCCCTTTACCTATAGTTGTATTTAAAAGCACTTTTTACCTGCACTATTCAATACATTTAGAGCTGCGAGATTTTGGTGCATACTGGCCAAACATTTACAGACACTTTTTTGATCATTAATATCTATAAGCATATTAATGTATACATCAGTTAAGCCTTTTGAGATTATATCTATATCTATCTATCTATCTATCTATCTATATATCTATCTATCTATCTATCTATCTATCTATCTATCTATCCATATATATATATGTATATATGCCAACAGTGCACCAGTAATGAATGTAAAGACTAGAATATATAAGGAAATGTATTAAAAATATACAATGCAATTTCTTTCTGAAAAGATGAAAAATACACATAAAAATATCCTATTAAATAACATCAGTGGCTGTATGGGGTAATGCAATTTAAAATGTGGCCTTCAAGAATACAAGAGAATGGTTAATCAAAGGGTATTTCAAAACCTGTGAATTACACTATATTAGATTCCATTCATAGGTCACTCTGAGGTCTTATTTCATGATTCCCTTTCTTCACATTAAAAGGAAAAACAGCAGGACTCTGTGATATAGGCACAGATCAGTCATGAATGTGTGCTTGCTTAAATAATTCATAATATTCATTAAGCTTTAATTACTTTGTTCATGTTATTAGCGTGGTCTGAGTAGTTTTAATGAATAATTTCAGTATTTCTTAGTGGAAGTTGTGCATAAAATTTTAAGGAAATATTTTAATAATCAAAGTTTATTATGTTTTTATTCAAATGAATAGAAAATTAAACCACATTTTTATTGCAGGTTTATGAAATGACCAGGAGGTATGATTATGAGCATATTCTCAATATTTTTATTCATTCTACAGTGTTACTCTACTTAATATTGACTTAAAGCAAACCTGCCGGGTAGTTTATGCTACCCTATATTAGACCAAGATATGATAGCCAAATGTTAGAATACATAGTTTTAACATGATTTTGAGCAGGATTTACGAGTAAAAAGCAGAGTAAATTCTGACCAGACTCCTTAAAAGACAGTGGAAGTCCTGTTTACTCCTCCAATATACAGTGATTTGACAGTTTTCTTTATATCAGTGTACATAGAGAGCAAACTGTCAATCATTGCATGTTAGAGGGGTAAGCAATACTTTTAGCTTCAATTTAAACATTTTCTCTGCTTTAGAAATTCTGCATTAAATAATATAAACGTACATTTATGCTCAAAAGTTTACATACCCCGGCAGAATTTTCGCTTTCTTGGCCTTTTTTCAGAGAATATTAATGATAACACAAAAACTTTTTTTCCACTCATGGTTGGTGGTTGGGTGAAGCCATTTATTGTCAAACTACTTTGTTTTCTCTTTTTAACTCATAATGACAACCAAAAACATCCAAATGACCCTGATCAAAAGTTTACATACCTTGGTGATTTTGGCCTGATAACATGCACAGAATTTGACACAAATGGGTTTGAATGGCTACTAAAGGGTAACATCTAGAGATGGGCGAATTTCTCAAAAATTCGATTCGGTCACTTCGACGAATTTGCCGACAAAATTTGTTTCGTTCCGAATTACTTCGGTACGAATGCGTTAAAAAGCAGCTATTTCCAGGCTGCACAGAGCCTGCAGGGTGCTGTAGAACATTGTGCCATGCTTAAATATGCAGAGGGAGCTTGGTTTGGTCTTCATACAATGTTGTGTTTTAGTATGACACGCAGATGACTGCCGCCGCTTTTAGAATCGCTTCACTATAAAATTCCCTGGGCACTTAAGAGGGCAAAACTGACCAAAAAACTGAAGCGGGAATGTAGCCTGATAAAGTCATGCCAGCGAAAGCTGGAAAAAAGCAAGCTGAGAGCTCAGGTGGCAACATTAGTGACAGAGTGTGGAGGTGACTGCGGCTGCCCACAGCAGCATGAGGTCAGGCAGTGGCACAATGACATCTGGAGGTGGCAAAACACGAGGAAGCCACAGAGTGGCACAATGACTGAGAGCGGAGGTCACGGCGGCAGCAGTATGAGGTCAGGCAGTGGCACAATGACATTCTGGAGGTGGCAAAACAGGAGGAAGCCACAGAATGGCACAATGACTGAGAGCGGAGGTCATGGCGGCAGCAGCATGAGGTCAGGCAGTGGCACAATGACATTCTGGAGGTGGCAAAACAGTATTAGGCCACAGAGTGGCACAATCACACAGTGTGGAGGTCACGGCGGCAGCAGTATGAGGTCAGGCAGTGGCACAATGACATTCTGGAGGTGGCAAAACAGGAGGAAGCCACAGAGTGGCACAATGACTGAGAGCGGAGGTCACGGCGGCAGCAGCATGAGGTCAGGCAGTGGCACAATGATACAGTGTGGAGGACATGGCAGCAGCCACAGCAGCAGCATGAGGTCAGACAGTGGCACAATGACACTGTGTGGATGTCACGGCAACAGCAACAGCAGCAGCAGCATGAGGTCATAGAGTGGCATAATGACAGAGTGTTGAGGTGGGTGGCAATACCAGTCTCTGGTAAAGATGGTGGTAGGCAGATGGACAAACTGGCAGCAGATGTGTGGCATCAGGTGGGTGGCGGCATCAGAATAGTGGCTGAGGCAGGTAGTTTGAACCCAGACTGACGCCTAAGGCATTGGTGTGTGGAAATCCTGGCCGATCCACGCCTGATTCATCTTGACAAAGGTCAGTCGTTCCACATTTCCCGTGGACAAGCGGGTTCTCCTTGGGGTAACGATGGCCCCCGCGGCACTGAACACCCGCTCTGATGCCACACTACTCGCTGGGCAGGACAGCTTCTCCACTGCAAACTCGGCAAGTTGCGGCCACACATCCAGCGGATCTTCTAACTGAGGTGGCAGAGTGCTGTCCAAGTAGGCCACAACCTGTTGGTTCAGGGAATGCTCCAGGTCCTGCTGCTGCTGCTGCTGGCGACTGCCCTCCTCACTAGGCTGGTGAAGGAAGCTGCTCATCAGTGACTCCAGACTTAGGTTACTACTGATGGAGCTGGTACTGCTCCTACCCCCCCACCTTCCCCCAGCAGCCGCGGCAGTAGTACGTGAGCGCTGAGGAACCCCCGGTCAGACCTGTCAGAGGAGGGATGATGCCGCACATAGGCAGCAGCCAACTGATTACGGAGGATTTCCCTATAGTATTTGAGTTTTGTTTTCCCCTCTCAATAGCTGGGAAAAAGGCTCCCATTTTGGACCGGTAGCGAGGTCCAATAGGGTGGAGAGCCAGAAGTCATCCCTCTGCCGGATGCTGACTATTCGGCTGTCACTAGCCAGGCAATAAGCATGCTGCGGGCCAGCCTGCACAAGTGACTCCCGAGGGGCTCCCTGCCTCCATTTCCACTGTATACTGCCACGGTGCTTGGGGGTCATCTGCCTCATCGTCCTCATCTCCCTCCACCTCCTCCAGCTGCTCCTGCTCTTTTGTCACCTGGGTAGAAAATCCACTCATTTCACCAGACAATGCTTCTGCTCCAATGTCCTCCTCCTCCATTTCAGTCCCCACCGGACTCATGTGGCCACGAGATGTAGTCGCCACGTCTCCAGTCCCCTGCCCAGACAGATTTTTCAGCATCTGTTCCAGGACATGAAGCAGTGGAAAGACGTTATTCCTCCCGTAGTCCTGTCGACTGACAAATAACGTGGCCTCCTTGAATGGCCTCAACAAACGGCAGGTGTCACGCATGAGCTGCCACTGGCTGACATCAAAGTTACACAGGGGAGTACTTCTGTCTGCCTGGATCATCAAAAAAATCGTTAATGGCCTTCTCTGTTCATCCCGTCGGTCCAACATGTGCAGGCTGGAATTCCAGTGGGTGGAAACATCGCATATCAGAGTGTGTTGGGGGAGGCCATTCTGCCGCTGCAACTCGAGGAGGGTGTTCCTGGCTTTGTACGAATGGATAAAGTGCATGCACAGTTTCCTGGCCATTTTCAGAATGTTCTGAAGATCGTGGAAGACTTAAGGAACCTTTTTTCACAACCAGATTGAACACGTGCGCCATGCAGGGCGCATGGACCATCCCTCCTCGGTGCAGCGCGGACACCATGTTCCTCCCATTGTCCATCACCATGGTTCCGATTTGCAGTTGGCGCGGAGAAAGCCACACATCGATTTCTTGCTGCATGACGCAGAGCATTTCCTCCCCTGTGTGACTTCGTTTGCCGAGTCAAGACATGTGTAGAACTGCGTGGACACCGCTGTGCCCTACACATGTGGTATGATGGAGCAGTACTTGTGGAGGCTGAGATGGTGGTGGTGGTGGAGGAGGAGGAGGCGGACATTGGCGCAGGTGCAGCAGTTTGACAACGTGGAGGAGAAAGCGGCGTCTCCTGTCCAAGTTGTTGGTGTGCCTGGGCTGGAAGCACATTCACCCAGTGGGCCGTAAAGGACATGTACTGGCCCTGACCGTAGTTACAGCTCCAGACGTCTGCGCTGCCGTGCACCTTGGAACAAACCGATAAGCTCAAGGACTGACCCATCTTCTGTTCTACATATTTATGAAGTGCTGGTACTGCCTTTTTGGAAAAGAAATTACGGCTTGGAACTCTCCATCTCGGCTCGGCACAAGCCATTAGTTCTCTGAACGGTGCAGAGTCCAACATTTGGAAAGGGAGGGACTGCAGTACCAACAACTTGGACAGGAGCACGGTCAGCTGCTGCACCTTAGGATGGTTGGACGCATACTGTAGCCTCTTTGCAATCGCCTCGTTGAACAACTGCTGGCGCCATGAGGAGCGAGGAGCAGGAGCATCTGGACCGGGAGATGATGTCAAAGAGAAACAGCTCCCTTTTGCAGAGGTGGTGGAGCCTTGACTGGCTGCAGTGGCATGGGTGCCACTGGGCGCTGCTGCTGCTGCTGTTGCTGCGGCGGCAGGATGAACCACCACATCTGAGCCACGTTTCTCCCAGGCCACCGGATTGGTGACGCTGCATGTGTTGACGCAGGGCCGTGGTGCAACGTTAGCTCCCTGGCCACGCTTCACTTTCTGCCCACAGATTATACATATACCCATATTCGGCTCCTCCGGTGTCTTAGCAAAGAACTGCCACACCGCCGAGTATCGGATTTTAACCGCCAACGCTCCTGCACTGAGTGACTACTGCCCGCCGCTGCCCTCGCTGAGCCTCTGTGCTGCTACTTTCTTGGACCTGCGAAGCGGGTTTTTTACCCCATGGCCGCTTGGCTCCCGACCTCACACTGCTGCTATCCTGCTGACTCACGGCCACACGACCCACTTGCTGGCCGCGCTGCTGCCCTGACGCGCAAGCTGACGCCCTCCTTTCTCCTGACGATGATGAAGCCCTTCCTCACCCGGCTCCCAAGTGCGGTCGCTACATCATCATCTATTTGTGTTTCATCGTCACTGCTGTCCTCATCACCGGTCTTGGTATGCCGAGGCTGACCTCTCACAACATGACCTCCCATGCCACTCTCCACATCTATACTTTGCAGCCTACATCAAGAAGCAGAGGGATATTGGCCCCATTTCTTTGCTGCCAAGTAGCCTGCTGACTGCCCTCCTCAAATTGTTCATCCTCGCTATATAGTATCGCTGAGTCCAGACCACATAGTAGATCTCTGCTGAGGGAACCGGATGGGACAGAGGCGGGCTGAGGACAGGTGAGGGCCGCTGACCCCGCTCCCGGCCATGCCAACTAATGGTTGTGTCTGAGGTTCCCACCGACTCTTGGCTAGGAGGAAGAGGATGACCTAGTCAACCAATCAAGAACCCTTGGGTTGCTGAACAACACACGGCCGCTAGATGACAGCGGCAGTTGTGGCCTCACCGAGTGACCCCTGCTGCGACGTCCCCTTGCTGTGCTGCGACCTGGGCCTGTTCCAGAAATGTTTGTGCCACTGCCACTCGCAGGTGCAGAGCCTGCCACCTCTCTGTCTGACATACTGTTTGTTCTAAAATGTACAGACACTGTTTGATGATGATATCTGTATATGATAAGTATACACCCTGTTTTTGACTCCAAATGAACCCAGTAACAAGCTTGGGTAACCCTTGGATATAAATTGCGCTCCACAAATGGCCAGGAAAAATTTACTTGTATGTGTCGTTTAAAAACACTGTGTGTTTTACTAAATGTAAAAGCACAAACAGGCTTAATTAACCTTCGGACATGAATTAGGCTACAGGAAAAATTTATATATTTTGGCGTTGAAAAAGACGGTTTATTTTTGTCAGCACACCAGCAAAACAACGCTTAATTAACCCCTGGATGTAAATTGCGCCAAAGAATTGAGCCCCACAAAATAGTAGCTTTGTAGCGTGTTACAATTGCGTGTTTTCTACGCCACACAACAAGAGATACAGTTGTAATTAACCTTTACTTGTGAATTAGGCTACAGGAAAAATTTATATATTTTGGCGTTGAAAAAGACGGTTTCTTGGGGTCAGCACACCAGCAAAACAACGCTTAATTAACCCCTGGATGTAAATTGCGCCAAAGAATTGAGCCGCACAAACTAGTAGCTTTGTAGCGTGTTACAATTGCGTGTTTTCTACGCCACACAACAAGAGATACAGTTGTAATTAACCTTTGCTTGTGAATTAGGCTACAGGAAAAATTTATATATTTTGGCGTTGAAAAAGACGGTTTCTTGGGGTCAGCACACCAGCAAAACAACGCTTAATTAACCCCTGGATTGTAAATTGCGCGAAAGAATTGAGCAGCCAAAAATGAAGTGGTATTTGTATTGTAAAAACGTTGTTTCTTTAAATGAATACAACAGGAACTGGCTTAGATCCCACTTGGATATTGAATGTATATGCAGCTGCAGTGGACGCACACTGGATTTCAGATCCAATACCCCAAAAAAATTAGAAATAGAACATTAAGAGAACAATCTCTGAGACAAGCTGAGACACCCCACAGAAATCGCTATATAAAAATCAATTCTTCAGTAAGAGCTATCAGCCGCGGCAGCACCTTCCCTGATGAGCACAGTGAGAGGAGTGTGAGCTCCTGGCGTCGCGCCCGGACTTATATAGTGCGGTGACGTCACAGAATCCCGCCGGTCTCTGATTGGCTTCACCTCTGCACATGTCATGCAGGCTATGCCCTTCTTCCTCCCAGAGTGCTTTGCCCCATGTAGCGCCATGTGCTCGCAGCCATTTTATCAATCAAAAGCACACTTCGTTCACCCGAAGTACCCCAAAGTTCGACTTCGTTCCGAACCGAAGTTTTCCTGAAATTCTAAACGAATTCCACTTCGTTAGAATCGATTCGCCCATCTCTAGTAACATCCTTACCTGTGACCTGTTTGCTTGTAAACAGTGTGTGTGGATAAAAGCTGAGCGAGTTTCTGGGATCCAGACAGACTCTTGCATCTTTCATCCAGACACTGACATTTCTGGATTGTGAGTCATGGGGAAAGCAAAAGAATTAACAATGGATCTACGGGAAAAGGTAGTTGAACGAATGTATAAAACATTAAAGGGATACAAAAAGATATCCAAGGAATTGTTAATGTCAGTCAGCCCAACTGCCAGGAAAATTATTCGGAATGAAAAGAAAAACCCACAAATAACATCAGCTGAAATACAGGCCTCTCTGAAAACCAGCGGTGTGGCTGTTTCAAGATGCACAATAAGGAGGCACTTGGCTGCATGGTCGAGTCGCCGGAAGATAGCCATTACTGTGCAAATGCCACAAAGTATCTTGTCTACAATACGCCATACAGCACAGAGACTAGCCTCAAAACTTCTGGAACAAGGTAATTTGGAGTGATGAAACCAAAATCGAACTTTTTGGCCACAACCATAAACGTTACATTTGGAGAGGTGTCAACAAGGCCTATGATGAAAGGAACACCATTCCTACTGTAAAGCACTGTGGATCGCTGATGTTTTGGGGATGTGTGAGCTACAATGGCACAGGAAACTTGGTCAGAGTTGAAGGAAAGATGAATGCAGCAGGTTATCAGCAAATACTGGAGGCAAATTCACACTCATCAGTCTGAAAGCTGCGCATGGGACGTACTTTGACGTTCCAACATGACAATGATCCAAAACACAAGGCCAGGTCGACCTGTCATTGGCTACAGCAGAATAAAGTGAAGGTTCTGGAGTGGCCATCTCAGTCTTCTGACCTCAATATCATTGAGCCACTCTGGGGAGATCTCAAGCGCTCAGTTCATGCAAGACAGCCCAGGAATTTGCAGGAACTGGAGGCTTTTTGCCAAGAAGAATGGGCAGCTTTACCATCTGAGAAAATAAAGAACCTCATCGACAACTACCACAAAAGACTTCAAGCTGTCATTGTTGTTAGAGGGGGCAATACATGGTATTAAAAACTGGGGTATGTAAACTTTTGATCAGGGTCATTTGGATATTTTTGGTTGTCATTATGAATTAAAAACACAGTAGTTTGACGAAAAATGGCTTCACTCAACCACTAACCATGAGTGGAAAAAAAGTTTTTGTGTTATCATTCATATTCTCTGAAAAAAGACCCAAAAAGCAAAAATGTTGCCGGGGTATGTAAACTTCTAAGCACAACTGTATATATAACAGAGCTTAGCATCTCTCCCTCTATTATATCTTCCTGTCAGCTAGAGTAGCAAAAATCACCTGACAAGTTCCCTTTAAATAGGTGGGTATGCATAACTTTATACAGACTGGCCCCTAGCTCTCACACTTTGACAGATGGGTAGCTAAAGAATACTTGCAAACTTTCCCAGAATGTCTGGGATACTGACTGGGAAAATTAAAGCTCTCCCAAATACCTCATCATTGAACAATATTCCCTTCTTCCTGTGCTCCGCTATACCCACATACACTGCTGCTAACAAAATAGTGAACCTACCTCAAGTACCAGGGCCACTA